>PVKZ01003078.1:0-161223 GCA_004027375.1 Macroglossus sobrinus
CCTTCCTTCCCTTCATCACATCTATTTCTCATAGACTCTTTCTGCTTTCCTTTTCTACTTTCAAGAAGCCTTGTCAAATTGACCTACTCAAATAATCAAGGACAACATTTCTGTTTTAGATTCAGCTAAATTCACCTTTGCCATAGAAGATAATGCTTTCACAGGTTCTAGATATCCTTGGGGTGAGAGGGGGCATTCTGCCTACAGTAATGAACACTACATTATGCTTATTCTCCATATACTTCTTCTCCACTAATTCTTCATGATGTAGAGTTAGAAGGGATTTGTAAAACCAATAAGGTGGAATTTGTATGTATTAAAAAAGACATGAATTATTTAAAATATATTAATATACTTTTTTTGGTTTATAAAATAAAATAAATTATTCATGAGATATAAATGCTCCACTTATGTGGCATGTGGCTAGAAAAGCTAGATCAGCCCTAAAAATGATAGGACATCATCCATGTCTGATGGAAGCCAACTATTGAATATGAAGCCACATTTCTATAAGTTAACTGGTGTTCCTTTGATTCTAGTTGGATTATATACTTTGTAGAGACATATATCCCAATTTTAAGTATATTTTTAATAAATAATTTTTTGAGTTATATATTAGAAATTCATTTCTACAAAAATTGTCAATTTCTTCTTATAATAATGAATATCACATTATTGTTCTCCACAATACTGTTTTACCAGGACGTTTAAAGAAATGGTACTGTATTTTATCCCCTTTTGTATTCTCATTACTCAGAACAAGGGTAAGTACTTTAAGACCTCAATATATTTAGATTGACTAGATTAACATCTAAATGATAGTGAGATTTTTACCTCATGATTTTTACTGCCTTCCCTCCAAGGAAGGTTTGCTTGTTGTCACATTTACTAAGAATAGGTCAAAATAGTTAAAATTAAAGATTAATTGACAGATATGAAACATTTTAAGAATACTTTTTCAAATAATACATAGAACCCATTCTGAATCAGGGCTATCTTTGCATCAGGAAAGCAAAAACTGTACCCATCACTCACAATGACTTCAGAAATGAAGTTTCCATGTATGGGAGATAAGTAAATTCTAATTAGCTTTGTCTATCAGCCAACTGTTTCTATATGCTTAAATCCATCAGATTATCTTGACAACCCCATTGTATTTAAATGTGTCTTCTTAAAAGCATAAATTGGTTTAAAATATGAGTTAATATAAATTCTATTTTTTGCAAAATATGCCTACATATTAATGTGAAATATTAAAAAGTGCTAAAACTTATCTTATGAAAATAAGGTGAGAAATATGAGAGAGCAAAAAAAGTTTTGAATGAATCAAAAGTTAAATTACTTTCTAAGCTTTGCTTGGTAGGCCAAGCTCAATTATTAGAAAGCTGCTAATTATTATTCTGCAAAGAACCAAGTATCTGCCTTCCTTTTGCATTTGTTACAAGCAGATAATGAGCTAAACTTGCTATGAAGCAAAAAGTTTTGCCTAATGTCTCATCCAATGATTTTAAGTCTAAATTTAGCCCTTTTTTGATTATATTTCCTAAGATAATTATATTAAAAAGTGATGAGTATATAACTTTAAAATACTTGTGACCCCTCTGTGTGCTCATTTGTTAAAAATGCCCAGAATTCATGATTTTTTTGTTTTCAAAATGAAGTGTTTTTTTCATTACAAAAGTGATATTAACACTGAAAAGCAATTCAAATCCTAAAATGAATTCAAAATAGCAAGACAAATTATTAAAAATTCTGTCATCTAAAATCTTTCTTATAGTTTCTTTATGAACATAGTAATTATTAAATGAGCATATTTTACATGACATTTGTAATCTATTAATTTATTTAAAAATTGTGAATGCCATTCCCTGACAATAACTTTATTGATAACCGATGTTATAATATAATATTCAATCCCAAATGTTTTATTGTGTGACTATGACATTACTGCTTTAACTAGCTCCCAAATAATGGAATTTTAGATTGTTGCCAATATTTTTAATTATGAAAGATTCTAAAGATGCAAGCAGCTGCTGCAATCCAGCTATACAGTTAATGTTAGTGCTTAGAAAAAGAATTAATTGATTAAAACTTATGTCCTTTTAAAATTTGTGTGTGTGTTTGGCTTTCTGATGGTTTATCTATTTTACTACTCTTGCCAAATTCCAAGCTTTGTTGTGTTAAACATTTTTTCTCATTTATGAATTTCAGTTTTAAAAATCATTATTTACCTTCTTCCAGTTTCTTTTCTTCTCTTTTTAGTCTCTTGCCTGATTTCTCAAGATTAATATTTACTGTAACATATTTATGAGCACGGACCTGCAACCAAATCACCTAGGTTTAAATGATGGTTTTGCAATTTGCTAACTTTGTGGTATTAGATTCTTTAATCTTTCTGTATCTCAATTTTCTGTATCTCAATTTTCTCCTCTGTACAATAGGGACAATAATAGTATTTATCTCTTAGGTTTTTAATAAAGTTAATAATACTTGTAAATTCTGAGACTAGTACCTGATATGTAATAAATAAGTAGATTGTGTTAGATATTATTATTATTAGTCTTTTATTCAAATAAAGAAAACAAGTCTTATGTTTTATTTTGAATACTACTCTAAATCTCCTGGGTTTTGCTTCAAACTGTACTTTTTAATAACTTTTTAATTAATTTATATTTTGCTCTCATTTTTAAGGATCATTTAAGAGAAAATATTTTCTAGAAGTTTAACTTTTTTGGTGCCATATTTTAATAATTCATTTTAATTTTGTATATTATGGACAGAGAAGATGGCCTCTGAATTCTCTATTTAAAACAAAATTAAATTTTTTCAAGGATAAATAGATGTTTTCTTTTTTGTAATTTATCCATGGATATACAGATTTATTTCATGAATATAAGTACCAGTAATTGGTCCATTGGTGAAAGTATTTAAGCTTGTTGATAATGATAAGAACATTCAAAGTCATTACAGATGTTCTATTTTAATAAATAGGATTTACCAAAATTCAAAATGCGATATGTTGAATTTCCCAATTGTAATTATTTTTCAGAAATAAATTATCTTTGAAAAGTTTGCTGTATTCATTCATCTTTCTGTGGCTATCTAGGTTGTTATCCATATCTTGGCTGTTGTCACTAATGCTGCAATAATTGTGGTATAAGCATGCAATACAATATTTTTCAGGCTTAAAAAAGAAGGGAATCTTGCGATGTGTGACATGAATGAATCTGGGGGCCATTATGCTAAGTAACATAAACCAGTCACAGAAGAATAAATGATTCTACTTATATAGAGTGTTTAAAATAGTGAAATTTATAGAAACAAAGAATACAATGGTGGTTACCAGTGCTAGAAGAAAGAAATGAGCAGCTGCTGTTCGATGGAGATAAAGGTTCAGTTATGGAAGATAAGTTCTAAAGACCTGCTATACAACATTGCGCCTATAGTTAACAATACTCTATCATGCATTTGAAAATTTAAGAAGATATATCTCATTGTAAGTGTTCTTACCAAAAGAAAAAAATTCTATTCAATATTTATGTCTAAAAATTTTACATTATTTTAAGTAAATAATAAATATATTGAAAAGTTAAAATATTTGTTTTTTATGTATATATACACACACTTGCTACCTTATTCAATATGTGAAGTTTCAGGTCAATTATCTATTTTTAAAAAATTTAAACTTAAAATTTTTGTTTATATTTTAATTTTTAACTAAAATTAACATTAAACATTATTTTATATTAGTTTCAGGAGTATAGCATAGTGGTTAGATATTTATATAATTTATGAAGTGATCTGGTACCTACCTGACACTATACATAGTTTTTACAATATTATTGACTATATTCTCTATGCTGTACTTTACATCCCCATGACTAATTTGTAACTACCAAGTTGTACTTCTTAATCCATTTACTTTTTTCATCCAGTCCCTTCTGCCCCAAACTCTTTCCATCTGGCAATCATTATTTTTTTCTCTGTATCTATAAATGTTTCTGTTTTGTTAGTTAATTTTGTTCTTTAGATTTCACATATGAGATCAAATGGTGTTTGTCTTTGTCTGACTTATTTCGCTTAGGATAATACATTCTAGGTGCATCCATATTCCGTATATGAAGGTTTAAGTAAGTTATTTACTTATTTTTTTAAATACATTTAAAAAATATTATATATTGTATCCTTTTTTCTTATGAATGCTTTTGTTTATAGATTTCACTGTGTTGAAAACATTGTCAGGACTTTTTTCTGTTGTTTATAGTTGTCTAAGAATCTTTCATTCATCTCTTATTCCCAACTTGGTTTTATCACATTATTTTATTTTAATTTTTTTTTATTTTAGGGTAAACAACATATGTGTAGATTTTGTTTTTATCCATTCTAACAATTATCCTTCTCTAATCAAGAAATTCAGCACATTCACAGTGTTATAAATGATTTAATTGTTTTTATTACTTGCATTTTATCTTATGTTGGCTATTTATTTTACTTTGCTCTTTTATTATTTTGCTGGTTTTATTATACTTGTATTATTTTTCTTTTTTTGCCTTGCTAATTATGTTCTACTATGCTTTTCAATATGGTGATGCTTATGCTTCTATTCCTAACAATCAGAATTTATTGTTTTTTCTTTATTGTATTAATCAAAGGAAATGACAACCCAAGATAAAAAATTTAGAACACATTGAATTCCCCATTTTGCCTCTTGTATTATTCAGAATAAACAAAGTTATACCATGTGGGGGGAGGATCCCTGAATCTCAATTGCTTAACACATTAAAGTTTTTCTCTTTTGGAAAGTCTGTAGGAGCTTTCACATTTCTGAAGAGAAGGAAGCTCCCTCTGAATGGGGATTTGGTGATCATATCTTGACTCAACCCTCTCAACATATGGCCCCTCAGTGGCTACGACAGAGGAAGAAAAAGCTGAAGCTTCAAAGAATGTGTTTATATGCCTTACTACCACTCACATTAGGTCACATGGCCCCACCCTAACTGCAAGAAAGTCTGGAAAATATTGTCTTCACTTGTACTCAAAGGAAATGATGAGAGCACAGCACTATTTCTGTTCACCTTCCCACCCTTATGAATTCATCATTAAGCATAATTCTTCATTTCTTGAAATAATTTAAAACTTTAGTTATAGGCTATATTGTTTTTCATGTCCAAATAGTTGCATAACTATTCTGTAAGAAAATAAGAATCAGAAAGAAAAGTTATTTTTCTCAAGGAGAAAAAAAAATGGTAAGTTTATATGTTGGAGATAGAAAGACATTAGAAAAGAAAGGACAATTAATGAGGAGGATACCACATTAGTATACATCTTTCACCTGTAAAAGTGGGTGGATAGAGAATGTAGAGTTCAAACAAATGGAACAAGAAGCCTTAGTGCAGGCCCCATTCCCAGGGGCTTTAGTTGCAAGTTTTCAAGTTCTTCCTTACCTTAATGATACTTTGTTAAGAAAAGTTGCATGCTAAAAGCTACAACAGGCTTTAGTTGTGGTAAATTGGTTATCCAAATAACTCTATCTAAGCATAATTTCTATGAGAAGTGTTAGAGGGCTTCAGACAAAGAATGAAGTTATCAGAAAGAGCTTAGAATAGTAAATAATATAATTTTCTTTTTAAGTCTTGAGAAGAGAGCTTGCAAAGTTCTTTGTTATTGAAGAATTATTGAATCTCATATAGTATGGCTCAAGTAATTGTAAATGAATAACTGATGGTTGATTTATAGGTATAAAAAGAAACCCAAGAGTGTAAATTTTGTGATTTGGCTTGCTTTATTATCCATGTGGCTGCTTGCTGCTTTGAATCCTTCCTCTACACCTATCATCACCACGGTGATTGGGCCCATCTCAAAGTAATGCAATAGTTAAAAGAGAGAGTCAAAAACTATTTTTAAATACTTGTGTCATTCTAATGCACACACACACACACACACATTGTTGTAACCTCATATATATATATATATATATATATATATATATATATATATATATATATATATACACACACACACACAGGTATAGATGTTTGTGTTTATTGTTATCTTCCTCACTTTTGAGACCTGTGTTCTTATTCAATTTTTACTTAGTTAAAAGTGTGTATCAGATATTTTCTGACAGTCTCTCTAAAATTTGCATAGTGTTATTTTTCAGTTTGATGAGTGAATGGTATCTTGTCTGGCTATAGAATTCTTGAAAGGCAAATCATTTTCTCTCAGTAGACTAGATGTTATTTGATCATCTTTTTTTTTCTGTTCCAGATATAAAAAATCTGATCATCATTCCCTGATCAGAAGCTTATTCTTTCCATTGAGAAGTCTGTAAGATTCTCTACTTATATTTTATAGGAATTTCAAAAGCATGTCTAGATTCTTTTTTAAAAAAATAATCTTTTTTAAGTGTCAGTGAGCTTTTTCAATATAATCTAGATATATATATATATGTATATATATACATATATGAACAAACTATATATATATATATATATATATGAACAAACTATATATATATATTTATATATTTATATATTTTTTATTATTTGTTTATTTGTTACTTTTTCTTCTACCCCTTTTGCTCATTCTGGAATGTCCACAGTTGAATGTTATATCTTCTGAAGCTATTATCCAGGTTTCCCATCACCTTTCTCTGAAGTACTTCTATTCTTTTTCCTTACTTTGTCATGTTTTGGCCTTGCACTTAACATTCTAATTATCAATATTGATCATCCTTTATTTTTAGTTTGTTCATTGAATTTTAAAATATAAAATTATTTTTAAAACCACATTACAAACATATCCTATTTTTTATTTTAAAATGTTGAACGCTTTTACTGCTTTATAATCTCACCGGCTCCTTAATTAGTATTTATTTACTTAGTCTAGATGTTCATCTTGTTCTTCCTTTTTATGGTTCCCTAAAATCTTAAGTTGTTATTTCTCTTTTCTTGCTCATAGTTTAATTTGGCCTCATCTGGCAAACCAGGCCATTAGTGCTTGGTGGCCAGCACAGAAATTTCTAAATTTGTGGACTGGTGGTAAACCATGGAGGCTGAACTCAGATAACCAGTGATCCTTCTTTGGGTGTTCAACAATTCATCAAGAACAGGGTGTTTCAGAATCATACATTAGCATGTTAGGAAAACAAGCCATGAAAGGCTTCCTCAATGTGATTGATAGTTTTCTGTTTCCTTCTGAGCTCTTTTAATGAATCCATGTCCTGGGACATCATCTATGGTTATATGGGATTCATAGTGCATAAGAATGACAATTGAGGGACTGGTAGGGCCTAAAAACAAGCTCATGCTCTTTTGACTAAGCTATATACCCAAGAAAGAAGGAGTGTAACGATTTTTTTTTTTTTTTTTTATAATTTGGAACAAGAGCATATCTGGAGTAAAAGGGGCCCTGTTTAAAACTTTGCCCATGGTCTCAAAGCTAGATGAGCTTGCTTCAAGACCCTCAGATCCCCCCAGAATTAAAGAATAATATAGATAGATAGATATTTACTTGTCTTTTTGAAGTCATAGTAGTTAGCTTTCTAGATTTCTGCTAGTTTACCTATCCAGGTGATATAGTCTTTCTCCAAAAAGAAGTACAGAAGACAGCTTGATGGAAGAAAAATTCAGGAACATTAAAACATGTTATCATTTTGGTAGGATCTATATAGTTTATTTCTTTATATAGCACTTTATTAGATATAAAATCTTTTATCTGTCATATATTCTGCAGATATTTATCATAGTTACTTGCATTTTATTTCTATGTGTTATATTTTTCTTTTGAAGAGAGGATTTGTTGTGTATATATTTGAATATATTGCCATATGTAATTTTATAATTTAAAATGTACCAATAGTTTCCTTAATGACATGAATTTGACAACAGATGAAATTTTATTATACTAACTGGTTCTTAACAAGTACTCATATATACATATAGATTTATCTGATTGGTTTCAATGATTGTATAGTATTTCAGTATATGTATAATTTAACTGACCCCCGCTATTGGTTTACATTTTGGTTGTTTGCAACATTTTATTCTTTTTCAATACTGTTGTAATGAGCCTTTTCTAAATTTATATTTTCATAAATAGCATGAAAAAGTGTTTATTGAATATATTCCAAAGGATGTGTAGTGTTCAAGGATCTAGGGATCAGAGAATAAAGTAGTTCTTTATATAAATTCTTAAAAATAAATTTCTGAATCAAACTGCATATTACTTGAAAATTTCCAAAATATTACCAAATTTTTATGTTAGTGTCTATTTACATAGTTACTCATAGTATAACATATTGCCTGTTTCTCCACATCTTTGCTCACAGCAGATCATATCGCTCTTTTTAATGTTACCAATATGAAAGGAAAAAAAGATAATGCATTATTGTTTTAATTTAAAATTTCTTTATTTGTGTGCGATTGATCATTTTCTCATATGCTTAATCATTATAAATATATGTTCTTAAGCAAATTGCTTTTTTAAACTGGAGCATTCATCACATGTGTACTGATTTATAAAAGTTCTTTATAGAGTAAAAATAGTAACTCTGTGTCATGTAAATTAAACATTACTTTTTCCCAGTGTATAACTCAGACTCAGTGTATCCAGTTATTAACACTAACTGAATAAATGAGAAATTGATTTATGGGACATGTGAACCTTTGTCAGAGCTGTGGAGTACCATGAAGCCTGAGATGCGTGAATATCTCTAAAATGGACTGTCGTGGTTGCTGCTGCTCCTGGGTAAACCGATTTGATGGATTTGAAAGCAGCTACTTAGAGCTTAATCCAGAGCCATACAGTCTCTGGTACCCCAGGCCCTCCTACACTCTATATTTAACTGGGAGCTGAATTCAGTTCTTATCTATTTTTAATTGCATAGTAAAACTCAAATATTCTGCAGAAGCCTAGTCACCCGGGAGCAACTAGGTAAATGTGCAGGCCCTGAGAACAAGACACATGAGAAACAGGTTGTAATGAATACTGTGATTGTAATTTGCTTAATTTTTATATTTAAGTCTCATGAGCCACACAGGAATTTAAATATTTAAATTGCCAATATTTTCCTAGTAGAAAAATTTTTTGTTCCTTTTCCAGAAAGTAATCACCATTTTAAGACATATATATTTTCCTTTGGTATCATTTAAAAAATATTTTAAAATATTTGAAAAAATTTTGAGTTTTACTATGTCTGAACAAATGTAATAAGGAATATAATAAATTCTTATGTACTATCCTTTTGTTACATCAGTTTACTAATATTTCCTATGGATTAGATTAAAAAATAAGCTTTATTGTAGCAAAAATCACATAATATAAAATCCACTCGTTTTGAGTATACAATGTGATATTTTTTGATACACTTAACAGAATTGTGCAACCTTCACCACAATCCAGTTTTAGAACATTGATAGTAATTCCCTTTTCCCACCATAGCCCCAAGCAACCATTAATCTACTTTCTGCCTCAAGTTTGCTTTTTCTGCAATTTTATGTAAATTAAATACAGTATATGATAAAAAGTCTAGCTTTTTCACCTACTATAATGTTTTCAAGTTTATTCATGTTTTAATACCTATCAGAATTTTGTTCCTTTAATCCATTCACCAGTTGACAGACATTAGGTAGTTTCCACTATTTGGCTATTTACAATGATAACACTGCTGTGAACACTCATGTACAAGGTTTGTATGGACAAATGCTTTTATTTTTCTTGGGTGGATATTGGGAGTAGAATTTCTGGGTATAATAGACAGAGCAATTGGCCACCAAAGACACCAATGTCCATTCCATGAGCACTGTGAAAAGTAATCTTTCAAGGAGCAGGTACTTTGCAGATGTTAAACAACATTGGAGATAATCCAGGATGATCTAGGTTGGCTCAATGTAAACACAAGGGTCCTTATAAGAGAAATGCAGGAGAGTCACAGTCAGAGAAGGAAATGTGATGATGGAAGCAGAAGTCAGAGGAAGAAGGAGAGAGACATTTAAAGATGATACATTGCTGATTTTGAAGATAGAAGGAACTGCAAGCTAAGGAATGCTAGTATCTTTTAAAAGCTAGAAAAAGTAAAAAAAATAGTTCTTCCATGGAGTCTTCAGAAGAAGAGCAGCACTGCTGACACTTTATTTTAGCCTTATAAAATACCATTTTGGAATTCTGACTACCATAACTATACAATAATGAATTTGTATTGTTTCAAGCCACTGAATTTGTGGTAATTTGTTATAACAATAATAGGAAACAAATATACTGGATTATACAATATAATAAAAGTTATGTTTAGCTATATAAGAAATTGACAAACTGTTGTGTCAAGTGACTGCATGATTTTATTCCCAACAATTGTATTGCGGGGCTCGAATTTCTTCACGTTCTTACCAACATTTTCCATTGCTTGACTTTTTCATAATCGTCCTTCCTGTGGGTATGAAGTAGTATTTCACTGTGTTTTTATAATCATTTCCACGTGACTAATGCTTTCAATCATATTTTTCTGTGTTCATTGGATATTTGAATATTCTTTAGTGAAATGATTATTTAATTTTTGTCTTTTTAAAAATTGGATACTTATTGAGTTATTTGTAAATATTTTATTCCAGTCTGGGTCTTGCTTTTTATTTCTCGGTGGTCTCTTTTAAACATGAACATTTTACATTTGTATGTTCAACTTATTATATTTTCTTTTATAGTCCTAAGAAATGATTATCGAAGAAATCATCTAAGAAGCACAAGGTCATAAATATTTACTTCTATATTTTCTTCCAAGAATTTTTATTTTATTCTTATATTGTCTGTGATTTTTTTTGATATAATTTGTGTGTGTCATGTAAGATAAAGGTAAATTCATCTTTTTGCATATAAATTTTTGAGTTTTCAATTCTGCTCATTGAACCGTATTATAACCTTTTCAGTTCTTCTCTTTCTTCATTTTTGAAAGTGGAAACTATATGTCCTCCAATTTTATTCTTCTATTCAAAAATGTTTTGGCATTCTTGGATTCTTTAAATTTTCATACAAATTTTAGCATCAACTTGTTAAATTCTTTAAAGAATTTTCTCAAAATGTCAGCTGGGATTTTGATAGGGTTTGTGTTAAATAAGTGGATCAATTGGGAAGTGTTACTATCTTAACAATATTGTCTCTCTAATCATGAACATGAGATATCTTTCCATTAATGTAAGTCTTTAATTATTTTCAAGAATGATTAGTAGTTTTAAAAGTATAAATTTTGACTTCTTTGTTAAATTTAATTTTTTCTTTCTTTTTTTTAGTAGTTTCAAGTATAGAGTACATTGTTTAGACATTTATATAGTTTATAAAACAATCCCCCTTATTGTTCCTTCTCTCCTCCTATTTTCCACCTAGTCAATAAATTAATGCTAATTGTATTCTCTATGCTGTGCTCCCCATCCCCATGACCATCTATTAACTATTAATTTGTACTTTTTAAAATCTTCACCCCATTCCCCCAGCACGCAAGTCCCCATTCTCCTTTGTCTGTCACCAAATTGTGCTCTATATTTGTAAGTCAGTTTTTTATTTGTTTGTTCATTTTGTTCCTTAGATTGTGCATATAAGTAAAATCATGTGGTATTTATCTTTCTCAATCTGACTTATTTCACTAGCATAAAACCTCTAGGTCCATCCATGTCATCGCAAATGGTAGGATTTCATTTATTTTTAAAGAATGAGTAATATTCCATTGTATATATAAACCATACCTTCTTGATCCAATTGACTGTTGATGGGCATTTAGGTTGCTTCCATATCTTGGCTATTGTAAATTGTACGGCCATGAATATTGATTTTTTACAAATTATTGTTTTGGTTTTCTTTGGATAAATACTTCAGAAGTGCAATTACTGGATCAAAAGGTTTATGTATTTTTAATTTTTTGAAAAACCTTCATACTGTTTTCCATAGTGGCTGACCAATTTTCAATTTCACCAACAATGTATAAAGTTTGCCTTTTCTCTGCATTCTTGTCAACACTTGTTCTTTGTTTTATTGATGATAGCCATTCTGACAAGTGTCACATGATATTGCATTGTGGTTTTAATTTGCATTTCTCTGATGGTTAGTGCCCTTGAGCATCTTTTCATATGTCTATTATCCATCTGTATTTTCTCTTTGGAGAAGTATCTGTTCAAGTTTTCTGCCCATTTTTTTAATTGGGTTGTTCATTTTTATTGCTGTTGACTTGTATGAGTTCTTTAGATATTTTGGGTATTAACTTTTTTTCAGATGTATCATTAGCAATCAGTCAGTTTTCTTTTTGTTTTGTTGGTGATTTCCTTTGCTGTACAAAAACTTTTTAGTTTGACATAGTCCCATTTGTTTATTTATTTTTGTTGTTGTTTTTCTTGTCCAGGAAGAGATAACTGAAAAGAAATTACTGTTAGTAATATCAGAGAATTTACCGCCTATGTTTTCTTCTAAAAGTTTTATGAGTTCAGGTCTTACATTAAAGTCTTTAATCCATTTTGAGTCTATGCTTGTATATGGTATAAAAAGGTGGTTCAGTTTTTTTTTTTTGCATGTATCTGTCCAATTTTCCCAAAACCATTTATTAAAGAGATTGTCTTCACATCATTGTATATTCTTGCCTCCTATGTCATATATTAAGTGAGCATACAGGAATAAATTTATTTCTGTGATCTCTATTCTGTTCCATTGATCAATGTATCTGTTTTTATGCCAGTATCATGTTGTTTTGATTATTGTAGCCTGTAATATAGTTTGATATCAGGTAGTGTGAAATATACAACTTTGTTCTTCTTTCTCAAGATTGCCATGGCTATTCAGAGTCTTTCATGGTTCCATATAAATTTTACCATTATTTGTACTATCTCTCTGAAAAATGCCATTAGTATTTTGACAGATTGCATTGAATCTATAGATTGCTTTGGGTAGGATGGTCATTTTAATGATGTTGATTTTTTCTACCCATGAGCACAGTAAATGCTTCCATTTATTTGTATCTTCTTCAATTTCTTTTTTCAATAACATAATTTTCTGAGAACAGGTCTTTTATCTTCTTGGTTAATTTGATTTCCAGGTATTTTATAGTTTTCAATGTAATTGTAAATGGGATTGTTTTTTTTCATTTCTCTTTCTGAAAGTTAATCATTATGTATAAAAATGACACTGACTTCTGAATATTCCTTTTGTAACCTGCTACCTTACTGAATTCATTGATCAGTTCTAACAGTTTTTTGGTACTCTTTAGGGTTCTCTATATATAGTATCATGCCATCAGCAAATAACAAGAGTTTTACTTCTTCCTTTTCAATTTAAATACATTTTATTTCTCTTTTTTGTCTGATTGCTATAGCTAAGACTTCCAATATTATTTTGAAGAGAAATGGTGAAAGTGAGCATCCTTGAGTTGTTTCTTTCCTCACTGAGTATGCTGTTAGCTATAGGTTTGTCATACATGGCCTTTATTATGTTGAGGTATGTTCTCTCTATTCCCACTTTGCTGAGAGTTTTTATGATAAATGGATGCTGGATTTTGTTGAATGCTTTTTCTGCATCTATTGATAAGATCATATGGTTTTTACCTTTTGCTTTATTAATGTGATTTATCACAGTAATTGATTTGCAGATATTGTATCAACCTTGCATCTCAGGAATAAGTTCACTTCATCATGGTGTGTGATATTTTTAATGTATTGCTGAATTAGATTTGCTAACATTTTGCTGAAAATTTTTTCATCAATATTCATAAGAGATATCAGCCTATAGTTTTATTGTATAAATGTCTTTTTCTAGTTTGGAATCAGGTAATGGTGGCCTCATAAAGAAAGTTAAGGAGCCCTCCCTCTTCTAAAATTTTTTGGAATAGTTTGAGAAGAATAGATATTAATTCTTCTTTGAATGTTTGGTAAAATAGGTCTGTGAAGCCATCTGATCCAGGATTTTTGTTTTTTGAGAGGTTTTTGATTACTGAATCTATTTCATTGGTGGTAATTGGTTAGTTCAGATTTTCTATTTCTTCTTGACACAGTCTTGGGAGATTATATGCTTCTAAGCATGTGTCTATTTCTTCCACATTGTCCAATTTGTTGGCATATAATTGCTAGTAGTATTTTCTTACGATCCTTTGTATTTCTGTGGAGTCCATAGTTATTTCTTCTCTTTCATTTCTGATTTTATCTATTTGAGTCCTCTCTCTTTTTTTCTTAATTAGTCTGGTTAAGGGTCTGTCAATTTTGTTTATCTTTTCAAAGAACCAGCTCTTGGTTTCATTAATCTCTTGTATTATTTTTCTAGACTCTATTTCATTATTTTCATTCTGATCTTTATTATTTTCTTTCTTCTATTCATTTTTGGCTTCGTTTGCTATTCTCTTTCTACCTCTTTTAAGTGTAAGGTTAGATTGTTTATTTGAGCTTTTTTGTTTCTAGAGGTAGGCCTAAATTGCTATGAACTTTCCTCTTAATACTACTTTTTTTGTGTCCCATAGATTTCGAGTCATTGTGTTTTCATTTTTATTCGTCTCTAGATATCTTTTGATTTCTTCCTTAATCTCATTGATAACCCATTCATTGTTTAGTAGCATGTTATTTAGCCTCCATGTTTTTGTGTATTTTCCATCTTATAGTTGATTTCTAGTTTCATACCATTGTGATCATAGAATACAATTGATATGATTTCAATCTTCTTAAATTTATTGAGTCTAGTTTTCTGTACTAAAGTGGTCTATCTTGAAAAGTGTTCCATACACACTTGAGAATAATATATATTTTGCTGCTTTGGGGTAAAATGCTCTGAAAATATCCATGAAATCCATCTGTTCTAGTGTGTCTTTTAGGCTCATTCTTTCCTTGTTGATTCTTTGCCTGGAAGATCTGTCCTTTGGTGTCAGTGTCTCCTACTATGGTGTTAAAGTCTGCTACTATTGGTGTTAAAGACTTCTACTATGGGCATATTATTATTGATCTCTCTTTTTATGTCAATCAATAATTGCTTTATGTATGTAGGTGCTCCTATGTTGGGGACATATGTTACATCCTTTTGATTTATCGATCTCTTTATCATTATGTAATGCTCTTCTTTGTCTCTTATTATAGCCTTTGTTTTAAAGTCTATTTTATCTGATATAAGTATCGATATTATGGCTTTTTTTTTCTTTTCCATTTGCATGAAATATCTTTTTCCATCCTTTACTTTCAGTCTGTGAATGTCATTCGATCTGAAGTGGGTCTCTTGTAGACAGCATGTGCATGAGTCTTGTTTTCTTATCCATTCTTTTGCCCTATATCTTTTGTTTGGAGCATTTAATCCATTTACAATGAAAATGATTACTTATAGGTACATAGTTACTGCCAGTTTATTATTCATATTTATTATTTCTATTCTCCTTTTACCTCTTCTCTTTTTACAAAAGTCCCTTTAACAATTCTTGTAATACTGGCTTGTTGACGAAGAATTCTTTAAGCTTTTCCCTGTCTGGGAAGCTCTTTATCTCACTTTCAATTTTAATTGAAAACCTTGCTGGGTATTTGTGGTTGTATATTCTTGTTTTTTTTATAACTTTGAATACTTCTTGCCAATTCCTTCCAGACTGCAAAGTTTCCATTGAAGAATCAGCAGACATTCTTATGGGGATACCCTAGTAAGTAACTAGATGCCTTTTCCTTGCTGCTTTTAAGATTCTATCTTTGTCTTTGACCTTTGATATTTTAATTATGATGTGTCTTGGTGTGGGTCTGTTTGAATTCATCATGTTTGGGGCTTTTTGTGCTTTCTGAAATTGTATGTCTAATTCCCCCACCAAGTTAGGGAAGTTTACTGTCATTATTTCTTCAAATAGATTCTCAATCCCTTGCTCTCTCTCTTCTCCTTCATGTACTCCTATGATCCAGATATTGTTACATTTCATGTTGTCACAGAGGTCCCTTAAACTATCTTTTTTAAAAAAATTCTTTTTTCTTTTTGTTGTTCTGGTTGGGTTTAGTCTGCTGCCTTGTCTTCCATTTCACTGATTTGATCTTCTGCTTTGTCCAATCTATTGTTGAATCAGTTATTGTATTCTTCATTTCTGTCTGGTTTCTTTTTTATGGTTTCAAGGTCCTTTTTTATGCTTACTATCTCTCTGTTGAGGTTCTCATTTTGTTCATCCATTCTCCTTATAAATACATTGAGCATCCTTATAACCATTATTTTGCACTATGTTTCTGGGAGGTTGCTTGCCTCTGTTTCTTTTAGCTTATTTTCTGTTTCTCCTATTGTTTTATCTATGGCATGTTTCTTTGTTTCTTCATGTTATTAGTCTCTCTGTGTTCTTTTCTACATGTCAGGAATACTTATTTCATCTCTCAGCCTTGGCCAGATGGCCTAATGTGGAAGGTATCTTGTGTGGCCCACTAGTACACTCTCCCTGACCCCATATTCTGGGGGCTCAGTACGTGATTTTATGTGTGGATTGTGTGTGATCTTCTGTTGTCGCCAAGCCTTTATCGTTATTAGTACATCAGTGGATGTACTAATATTAATACATCAGCATTAATGGTCAGGCTGACTAGTTGTCAGAATTGGCTACATCCACAGGGTAAGAGTTGCTGTGTGGGGCTGACCCCACTAAGTGGGATTTGCCCTAGCAGGCTTGTGTACTTGTTGAAACCACCTTTTGTATGTACCACTAATGGGGCTAGCCAGGAGTTGCTCTGTTGTAGTCTGGTGCCAGCCTCCTGGTTTGTTGCTTTTGTGGCCCCTTGGGAGAGAGACCCTGTAGGCCAAGGTCAACTGCTGCTTTTGATTGCTCAGGGCTACCCGGTGGAAACTACAAAGCAATCTGCAGATGGTTGTTGCCTATGCTGAATCTTTAGGTAAGTGGAAGAGACAATGCTGTAGGCAGCAGTCTGGTTATCCACCGTCCGTGACTTAGGGCAATTTAGCAGAAGGACCAGCACTCCTCCATGTCTAACACTGCCTGTCAGTTGCCTGTAAGTCTCTGAAACTAGAAGAGCCTCTGGGTGATATGCGTGTTGGGTGGTGCAGGGATCCCGGGAGTCTCCTGGGTCTAGTGAGTAAATTTCCCCTGCCACTGTAGTGTCGGTTTGCATGCCAGTGCTGTGTCTGTGTCTTCCTGTACAGATTTCCTAGCTGCTGCCCATCTTGGGCCTGAATACACAACCCCAGGGCAGGGACAACTGTCTATCAATGTGCAGCAGGCACTTTGTGTATTGAATGGGGCAGGAGCTCAGCAAGACAAGGACTGTCAGGCCAATACAGACTATGCGATCCCCTTAAGAGATATTGCAGCTCATACAGGCAGCTGCAGTCTGCTCAGAACTGTTTTCCTTGAAATGCACTCACTGAGCTAGCCAAGGTCTGTTGCTTGTGCAAACTGTGCAACCCCAGAGCCAAATAGGGCAGGGGAGGCTGCCTGTTAATGGGCTGCAAGCATTTTGTGATGTGGGTGAAATGAGATCTCAGGGAGACAAGGACCATCCAGCCAGTACAGCCTCAGTTTTGCTGCAACTTCTGTGCCTGGGCATTCCTGCTATAGTCATAGATCACTGTGAGACCAATTGCCCCCCAAGGTGGTCCCACAGACCCCTGTGCTCCCCAGATGCAATCTTGTAACTCTTGCAGGCAGCAAAGGTCTGCCTGCCACTGATTTCCATTCAGTGCCCACCTGTGCTAGCCAAGTTTGTTGCCTGTGTAGAGACCAGGGCAGGACGGGCAGGGCTGTGGCAGTTCACTGTCAATGGGCCACCACAGGCAATTTGTAGGCAGCATGGGGTGGGGTCTCAGGGAGACAGTGGCAATCAAATCAATACAGACTCAATCTTGCTGCAACTTTGGTAACTGTTAGTGCGTTCCTGCAAAAGTCCCAGATCACAGCAAGGTAACTGCTGTCTGGAACTTGCCCACAGATCCCTGCGACCCACTCAAGTTTATGTTGGCAGCAATGATCTGCCTGAAACTATCTTGGAAATACAAGCTAACAGTGCTGGCCCTCAATTGGCACAGGGTGTGGCAGCCATCCAGCAACAAAAGCCCTGGTTAATCTTCAGGTTGAGTGAAACAGGCTGATTTCTTCAGGCCAGTGCTTCCTATTGGCCCTGTGGGAGGGGTCTGCACAGTCAAGCTAGTGTGGTCTGCTAATTGCCTGGTAGGGGGGTCGGACTAAGGCACAATGGTGGCTTCCCTTCCAGCCCTCATTCTGGTGCCAGGTAATGCAGACTTTCTCTGTATGAATTCCGTGTGAGCCTCTGACCCACTTCTGGTGTCCCAAGTGAGTGTCCACAAGTCAGAAAGCCTGCGCGTGGGACCTTCAAAGGGACATCTAGGTTTCAGTCTCCTTCCATCTCACCCAGATGTCCAGAATCCCTCTCTGTTTTATTTAGTCAGAGTTTTGGGAATTTCCTCTTCCCAGGTCTGCGACCCTGTGCTGGGGAGCCCCCAAATGAGGCCATGACACCCATCTCCTTCAGGGAAGCCTCTGCAGCTTCACTTTCCTTCCCAGTGATTCTCCACCACCTATGGGTATTGATCCAGCCTGATTCATAACTTTGCCCCTCTTACAGGCTTCAATGTGGCTCCTTTATATTATCAGAGGTAAGTGTTATGATCAGCTGGACTTGTGATTCTCCACATTGATTATTTTATAATTTAGTTGTAATTTCAATGAGAACCTGGGAGGAGACAAACCCTGCTTTTACCTAGTCTGCCATCTTCCATATCTAATGTTATGTGATTATTCTGTGATTTGACCAAACTTGTTTGTTTGTTCTAGCAGTTTCTTTGTGGAATTCTTTGATTCCATTTTTATAGCATGATGCCTGTATAAATAAGACAGTTTTACTTCCTTTCTTTCCAGTTTAGATGCCTTTTGTTACTTTTCCTTCCCTTATTGCATTGAACCCTCAATATACTGCTGAATAGAAGTTGTTAGATATGTTTATATTCTTCCCAGTCATGGGGAAAAGCATTCAATCTTTCAACATTAAGTAGGCTACTAACTGAGTATTTATAAATACTCTTTATCAGATTGAGGAAATTTCATTCTATTTATAGTTTTTGAACTTCTTTTTTTTAGAGCATGAATAGATGTTGAATATTGTCAAGTGCTTTTTCTGCATCTGTTGAAATGATCATATGGTTACCTCTTAATCTATTAATATCATGCTTTACATGAATTAAATTTCAGCTATTAACCCTTTGTTACACTCTTTTTAGAGAGTGCACTTGGTCATGGTTTATAATTTTTTTGTGTGTTTGCTAGATTTGGTTTGTTTATATTTTGTTGTGGATTTTTGTATCTATATTCATGAGGCATATTGGTTTAGACTTTCCTTGTGATGTCTTTGATTTGGTGTCAGGGTAATACTGATTCATAGAATGAATTGGGAAATAGTCACTTCTCAGTTTTCTGAAAAAATCTGGAAAGATTTGATACTATTTTTAAAAAATATTATTATACATATTGTAATCATGGTAGTAGAAGTGTTATATCATCCAGTTGCATAGACCCTTTCTTCAATATTAAATATTCCTCATTAGCTTTCAGAATATTTTGTTGTGTATGCTACTTCGCCACAACAGCTTTTATATTTGAGTTTTTATGGTATATAGCTCACCATTCTTTTATATTTAACTTTCTATGACTTTATATTTAGTTTGTCTCTTACTATTACATATGAACTGTGCCTTTATATCTAAAGTTTGTCTCTTCCTGTGAAATATGGAGGTCCATGTCAAGATTAAATTGCTTCAGACTAATTCCAGAACTTAAGCTCTTAACCTCTGTTATATACTGATCTCAAATCAACATTTGTTCATCCTTAAAAAAAGTTTGTCTCTTATAACAGTGTATAGTTCTTGTCATTAGTGTTGTTATCCAGTCTGATAATCTCAATATTTTAACAGAGAATATACTTTATTACTTCTCATGTAAGTACAGATATAATTTTATTTCTTTTTTTTTTTGATTAATCAAGTATTTTGGATATATTTTTTAAATTTTTTGGTTATACAGTAGTTTATCAGTTATACTAACCAATAGAATCAATAGGCATCATTGGCTTAATACAAATTATCATAAATTAGTACTGTGACTGCTTTTTAAACAAACATAAAAACATATAAAGTCCAATTTTGTTTACCTCACCTGTGCTTACTACATTTAAATATATTTTACTCATAGATATGTTATAAATTTCAAAAGAAATATTTGTCATATCTACATAAGCCATTTCTCATTTAGAAAAAACTAATCATATATACATACATAACTCATTTCCCATTTAGAAAAAAACAAAGTGCAGCTCACTGCCAACATTAATGTAACATCATGCATAGGAGTGCTACATTTTCTAGAATTTAACATTTTTAATGATCAAAAATAACTATATTTTATAAATAGAAATACCACTACTAAAAACAGAATGCTATAACTAGAATGATGTCATTTGTTTCCAAAGACTATCAATATACTATAGGGATGAGAAAATAATAATAAAAGTGAGATATTTTATGGGTGAGGTTAGGACTGTAATGCGTGAATTATCTCAGAGTAAATGCTGTAGCTGCAAGCCCCACCAGCCAGTATTCTCTGGGCAAACAGGAAATGAGTTAAACAATCATTTATATTCTTTTTATATTTAGCTTTTAATGCTCTTCACACTTATCTGCAGTTCCATATTTCCATCCTTTATTTGTTCCCTCCAGACTGAAGAATTTTCTTGAAAATGTCTTGAAAAAGCAGTTTATTAGAAAAAAAATTCTCTTTCTTTTTTTTCCTTTTTTTTTGATCTGAATTTATACTTTATTTAAGGATATTTTTACTAGTTATAGCATTGTATTCGAAATTTTTTCTTTTCCATTCAATGCTTTAAAGGTGTTACCCTACTTTTCTCTGGCTTTAATAGTTGGTGTGAACAGTTATATATAATCTTACTGATTTTTGAAATAAATATATGATATTTCCTCTGGTTGCTTTTAAGACTTTTTCTTTTTTTCTTTTTTCTTTTGGAGATTTTTGCATTATAGCTATGATATACTCATACATGTTGGTGTGATTTTTTTTTAAAGAGTTTTGTTGAGGTTCTTGATTGTTTAGGCTGATGTCTTTGCTATCTTTAGAAACTTCTCAGACTCTGTATACTCTGATATTGCTTTTTCTGTATTCTTTTCTTTCTTCCATTTTAATTACATATATTTAGCCTTTCGACTGTGTTTCTTCTATCTATTATTCTATTACCTTATTTTCCCACAGTGTTTTTCATTGGTGCTTCAGATTAAGTATTTTTCTTCACTCTGACTCTAAATTTACTAATTTTTCTACTGTAGTGTTTAGCTTGCTCTTAAATCTGTTTAATGAATTCTTAATTTTAGAGAACATGTTATTTTAGACCTGAAATATACATTTGATTATTTTATAAGTTGTAATTTTTCTATCGGCATTCTTTTCTTTATGGATTTTGTCATGTTTTAAAATTCTCAGACATAGCAATTATAATGATTAAGTACATATCTAATATTTTCAATGAATGAACATATTGGGAGTTTTTTCTATTTATTTATTATTTATGCTTTTAATTTAATAGATACTGTTTTTATCATGTTGTAAATTTTTATTTAGATGTTGACCATTCTGAATGCTGTTATATTCCTCCAAAAAAGATTAACCTTTTTATTAGCTGGCAAATAGGATACTAATAGTTTATCTTACTGAGGGCTAGTTTTAGGATTTGTTAGAGCTGGTCTTGAGTTTTGCTGCCCTAGTAGGCATAGTTAGTGCTCTTAGGGCATGCTCTTACTTCTTGGATGTAGGCTTCTTTTGTGTTCTTGCCTAAAAATCCTGGATGTGTCCCTCCATCTTGCTGTGACCTGTATCTGACTCCCTTTCTCTTGTGTCAAGAAGCTGCCCTCATTCTCAATCAACATTTTAGCCTCTCATCTACATTGATTTCTTAGAGCCCATTCATGTGACCATTTAGCTTAAGATCTGGATAGTGATGTAATTGGAAACTGTACTCAGATTATTGGGGTCCTACTTTGTGTTTTCATCCCCTTTCCAGAAACTTTAGGACTCTACCAGTTTGATTACCCCAGACTTGGATTTCTAGACTCTCCAGTTTTATAAGACTTTGTCTCTACCTGAGCACTAATTTGCTGCATTGAACACTAAAAAATGGCTTTGTGCAAAAAGCTAAGGTGACTGCAGAACTAACTCATCATATATGCTTCACTATTTTCACTGATTCTGACTTTTTATGTCTTATCTATGTTGATTGTGTTGTCAGGATCTTTAAAGAGTTATATTTTTAAATATATATTTTATGCTCGCCATTCTTTATAGTTTATATGGCTAGCTTAGGTCTACCTACTCTGTTATGGCTGGAACTGGAATTCTACAATCCATAAATATTTTTATCTTTTTGTTTCTTGTATATATGTGGTCATGTCTCATTTACTTCTTCTAATAGTAGATATTGTGGATATTGAACATTTTATACCTTCACTTTTAAAACCTTCATTGAAATTGTTTGCTATTGTCTTGTAAATGAAACTGCACTCAGTCCTGTTTATGCAATTATTGTTTTGTCTTTTATTTAATTAATTTATAGATTTATATTTATTAATGACTTAATTCAATTTTATATAGTTACGATTTGTTATCCTTTTTCTAAATTACTTTTTCTGAATATGTACATTTTTATTTCAAATAATCCTAAGTGCAAATATGTTTTGATTTTTGTAAAATTTTATTTGCTTTTAATAGGTTTAATACTGAATATGTTCATTGTCACAATTTAAAATATAATTAATAATTAAATTTTTGTATTTTTGTTCAAAGAATTATTTAAAATTTAAGAAAATAATTACTTATGCTTAGATTGTTTTTTCTCCTTTTTGTTGTTGATTTCTTTATATTATCCACTGTGGTTAAAGAATAGAGCCTATATATATATGAATTTTCCCGGACTATTTGCTCCAAGTTCTATTTGGTAGACCTTCTTTAACCTGTAATTATGTTCTATTATTATTTAGTTATTAATTCTTATTTAATTTTTTGTTTGCATTTTTGAAGACTTCAAAGAGAAGGAATTAAAAAAAAATTATTCTGTAGTTGAGGTTGTGTTTTTATTGGCATTCTCCTCTGTCCTTGTCACATGGCAGGCAGTCGAGATATATTTCAATTGATTAATTTTACTAACATTGTTATCTTGTGATATTGCTTTCTAAAATAGCTTCACATGTTTTATAGGTTATCAATTATTTTTCTGGAATAATTTTGGAGTTACTAAAACAAGCAAGAAATCAAATGAAAACAGAAATCACTAGTATTTATTATGTGCCTAATATGTGGTAGGCACTGTACTAAACATTTGACTTAATAATTCTTATTTAATTATTATGTCTTAAGAAGATGTTACTATTGCATTAATTTCTATTTTATTAACACAAAAACAAAATCAGAGGCTAAATACTTACCTAATTTTCACAAGTTTCAAGTAGTGAATTCAAATTCAGATTTGTCTCATTTCAGAGTCACACTCTTTCATTATGTTATACAGATAGTTACAGAGATTTAGTGTTTTTAGCCATGCAGGAAATATTGTATATATTTTTAAAATATATTTTCAAGATAGTTGTGAACTATAGAATAGTGTATTATGAGTAGTAATGTACTAAAATTAGTAGCAGTTGAAAATATTCCTATTTGACATCATTAATTCATTTACTTATTCATCCAATAATCATATCTGGTGTTGTCTCTTGTTCCAAGGCAAAAGTCTGGATGCTGAAAATAATAGAGAAAGAAACTGTACTTAGAATTTGCTTTTAGAAGCTTAGAGTTTGTTATGGGAACTACAATGTAACTTAATACAACTCTAATATTGTTTATGGAAGAGAGGGTTACTATTTTAACTTTAATTACCCAATACCTTTTCTAATGAACTATTAAATTTTTACTCAAATTTTACTAGATAACAGTTTCCAAAATTGACTTGTAATCCTCAATATCAATTTAGCAGTTTCCCATCATAATTTGTATTTTTGCTACCATTGTGTTTATTTTACTGAAATACTTAATAATGTCCTCTACTTCCTAATTTCTCACATATATGTCAGCATTAAAATCTTGAAAAAACTTTATTTCTTTCTCAAAAAATCTTATTTCTAATGTGTACTTGAAAATAATTAGACTGCTTTTTAAATAATGAGTTGCTATTGGATCTTTTAGTTTTCTATAGGCAAAGCAGGCAAATGTATTTTTCATTCACTGATTTTAATCTATTTGTAAAAATGGAGGATTCATATTGCTGAGGTATGCCATCTATGCCAGGAGGAAATGATCTTGTGAACAAATTATAACAAACATTAAAGATTCTATTCTATTTCTTCTTCTAACTTACGATGATACCATCTCTCTTTATGTGACTGTATTCTTCTTTAAATGGCGATATTAATAATGTTACCCTCTCTTATTTCAGAGAAATTTCAGGAAACCTCTTGTGCTAACTGTTGAGGTTAAAAAAATAACTAATTAGGTCAAGATACAAGACATACATATTAAATACAAATTAATATGCCTCCAAGTTTATAATCCCAAAATATAAATACCGGATGCTAAGAATCATAGTTTTCATAGCCAAATTCAGTGCCAGGAGAAAGAAATATGATAAAATAACATATGAGGGATGAATGCCAATTACCACTCCAAGGACCAAACACAAATTTTCAGAAAGAATATAATATACAATCAGGAAACTTGAACAAAATTGTGTTATCTTTGTAGAGAAACAATTTAAATCTTTCTACATTTATACATGTTGATGGAAAAATATGTAGCTGAATGACTGTCAGTACAGATGGATCTGTCTCTAAACGGATAAATTTTGGAAGGATTTTAATGATCCACTCTGCATTCCTTTTAATGAGCTACATCAACATGTTTACCTCAACTATGTAATGAATTCAAAGACTCTTGAACTTGAATCCTTATTTCAGTGTCTTGTGCTTATGTATAAAATTACATAATTTATATACCTATGGGAAACGAATATATTTTACTACCATTTTTTTTGTATGAGTGTACTGAAATAAGTGAAAACATGGTAAATATTATACAAATAAGTTACTAACTTTATATCCATGTTACTACTCATGACATTTGAGGAAATTAAAATTCCGAGACCATTGCAGTGTAAAGGGTTATGTAAGCTACTGACTTTGGGCTTTCTTAATGCATACTACATATTTATACTACTTTGAGATTTAAAATCCACAATTGTATATGAATCATTTAAAATTTCAGATCATGTTATGATTAACTACATAAACTATATAAAGATGTGGGGCATATTGATCAAGAATATCCAGGTCAATTTATATAAAAATTACAAATGGTTTTATATTAGTCTGGATTTATGATACAGAATTATGCCTGTAGTGCTAAATAACTATAGTTAATAATTTCTTACCTTTGTCATTGTACTTAGACACAAGTCTAACAGAAAGTATAAACACAAAGTATTAATGAAAACTGCAATATTTGATAAAAAGAAATTTTAGGATTACAAATCTCATATATTTTCTGTGTCCCAGGGGCATGATTTAGAGTGGTTATCAAAGTCCAATAGGATCATACAGCTTTATCAAGTATTTTCATTCTTCAGCAATAGGTGAATGAGTAGAGGGTTTCGACAATGCCAAATCATTTACTGTAGATAGCAACTATTGCTATACTATAGGTGGTAGCTAAAAATTCAAAATTGAGGTCTAAATAATGAGTTTAAAGCAATTTCCTGTCAGAAAATGAGTAAAAACAAAGCTTAGTTTCAGAACCTGTGAGCATAGAAGCACCTCTGTTAGGATGTAATGTAGTTATATCCTATCAAATGTGTCTTCAAGGTGTACGAAACAAATGATTTTTATCCTATCTCAACATCAAGAAAATTACCAGGTTATATTCAATCTTCTCTCAGTTTATATTCTTTTACAGTGGTCCGAGGACTAAAAATATTTTTTCAAATTACAATTCCAACAAAGAGATAATAAGAAAACAAAAGGACTAGTCAAAGCATTGAAAATTTTTAGTTGAGGTTTCTGGAAAGGGGTGATGACAGTAGTAAAAACATATTCTCTGCAACTCTAATTTAACTGTCACTAAGAATAATAGAAAATATGATATATATCAATCTAAAAGGCTTTTAGATTAGACCCCAAACCTCGAGTTATAACCAGCATCTGATCAGCCTTAAATATACAGCTCTGATTTATTTACATTCCCTCTGGGGCAGAGGTAGACTTAATTTTTTTTTTTTCTCATCCATCGTATGTCTTCATTGCCTAAAACGCCAGTTTTATCAGTGACCGCATATGGCATACTTTCTGCAAGTCAACAATTCATGAACTGAGCAGACCTATCAATTAAGAAATTATGCAATGACTCAACCTGATGATCCAGTTTAATTTGTCAAACATTCTCATTGATCTTACCAGACTATGAATCAATTTGTTGCCAAATATGTATGTATGTGTTTCATTTTCACTACAAATTAAAAATTTACTTTTTCAAAGAGATTTGGCTTTCAACAAATTGTCTTACTTCCCTTAAAGAGACTCTTCCTCAGAAAATGATAAGTTAATATAGATTTTGGAAATTTGCATGAAGATATTCTTTGAAATAAGGGAAAATTTCTTCAGTTGTCAATTGTGTTGAGGATTTGGAGAATTAGAATTGCAATGAGAAGTGTTTTTTAAATAACAAATTTAATTATAATATGTGGTAGAAGTACCACAGACAGCCAATGGCATCTAATCACTTTCTATATCTATCAAAATAAAGAGGACATATTCAATTATTCGGTCTGCTTCTTTGTGAAAATATTAACACCTTAATAAGTAACTAGCCTCATAAGTTGAGGCTTTTATTAAATTTTGAAATGAATTTTATAATTCTAAAAGTAAGTTCTACAGAGATCCCCAGTTTACAGAGATTCAGTTTGAATTTCTTCCCTGAAATCTGAATAAAAAATTTAATTTCCAGTTTATCTCACTATTACTTTCTGCCTTGTACTACTTTTTTACAATTCCACATGTGCACATCTTCTTTTACACCATCTATTCCTGACAATCAGGATTCATACCATTAAAAATTATATCAGTTTCTTTTTCATGTTATAACAAATTACCACAAACTTGGTGGCTTAAAAATACAAATTTATTCACTTACAGTTTTGGAGGCAAAAAGTCTCACTGGGATAAAATCAAGATGTCACCACAGCTGTATTTCTTTACAGACTCTAGGTAAGGATCCATTTTTCACCTTTTCTGGCTTCTAGAGGCTGCACACATTTCTTTGCTCATAGCCCCATTTCAGCTGTTGTATCACTCCAACATCTGCTCCACTGTGACATCAACTTTTCTGAATCTGATTCTCCTGCTTTCCTCTTAAAAGTAAGGGCCTTTGAAATTACATTGGGCTCACCTAGATTATCCATAGAATTCTTATCATCTCAACATCCTTAAATTAATTACATTCGTAAAATCCTGTTGTATAATGTAACATGTTCAAAGTTTCCAAGAATTAGAGTGTGTACATGTTTTGGGGGGCCATTATTTTGCCTAATACAGAGTGGTATGCACACTGAAAATGTTCCACATTTTCTAAGAGAATTGAATCACTGGTTTTCAACTTCATGTATTTATATTTTATCTTTTATAAAGTGAGTTTACAATGGGAGTTTTGAATTTTTAGTACTTCCTGTCTCACTTTATCATTTGTTCTATTTTAATTTTTATTTATTTATTTATTTATTTATTTATTTATTTATTTATTATGTTTGTGTATTTGTTTGTTTCAAACAAATGGTGGTTGTTGATCTTCTGTAGATCCTGGTGTTTATTTGTTTGGGAAAGGAAACAACAAAGTTAGTGAAACGTTTTAATATGAGAATTAAATTATCCATAAACATTTTAGAAATTAATAACATTTCATTTCATTTGCACAATTGGTCTTTGAAAAACTGGGGTGAGATATGAGAATTATATGTAGTTAACTTTTTTCTTAAGAAATTACTCTGAGTTATATTACTTATTATGATAATCTTCTCTTTTACTTTGAAAGATATGGCTACTTATTAAATAGTTATTTTTTCCATCCACTGAAAGTCATAAAGTTTTGTGAAAGGTTTTATTGTCCATGGTGCCATTTGTGCGGAGGTCTTGCAAAGGTTAGTAGTAATGAACCAAAGAAAGATATTTAACCCTGTGTTTGCTTCGTTGTTCCTACAGCAAAGTAAATAAGTCTTCATCAGTTTTATCAAGAGATTCTTGTTTTTTAATAGGCTTCTTTACGTTTAAGACATAGTTTTAGCAATGAACATTAAAAATGATCATGAGAAAAATAAGTTATTTTTGTCTTCAGGAAAATAATATTCTTTTTATTTTATTTTATTTATTATTTTTATTTTATTTTATCTTATCTCTGCATATTGTAATAACAAGTAATTTTTACTGACCTATGTGCCATACACTTAATGCTTTACTACATATACATTTTAAAAATATACATATACATATACACATACATATACATATACGTGTGTGTGTGTGTGTGTGTGTGTGTGTGTGTGTAGTTTTCAGAGCAATCAGAGAAATGCTTTTTGTACTCTCACGTCACAATTGTGATAATTGGGAAACACAAATTTCAAACAACTTTTCCAAAGTCATATTAATGGTTACCAAATGTGAAGTTGTGATTTGAACCCAGGAAAATCTATCTTTCTAGTCCATATTTGTACTCACTGTTTGATTCTGCCTTTAGAAGTCATGTATGGAACTAAGTGCTTTATGTCTATTTTGTTATTTGGCACATTTATTCAAGTTTGCAATTATTCCACACTAGTCATGAACAAAGTTCTGAGCTAAGTGCTGAGTGAGACTGCTGATGCTTCAAAGGAACTTGCATTCTAGTTGATGTGGTATAACTTGTAGATAACTTCTATAACATTGTACAAAATGATTTTGTTAACAGAATTTTCAACTCTTTCTTCTGTTGACAAATTCTAATCTGAGGCACAAGGGCTCAAAAAAATCTATTTCAAATCTGTGGGACTCATCAGATAGTAGCCTTTGCTACCTAAGTAGACTTTACCTCATTCCTATTCAAGAAGTTTAATATCTACCTTATTTTTACCTTTGTACCTGAGTCCTTTTATTTATCTGCTTAGCATGTAAATTCCTAGGAGCCAGTTTCAATTTACCCAACATGCCAACCCAAGGATAGTAGTTCTAATATGCAGTTACAGTCTGGTGACAAGGACCTAACTATTTGATTACAGAGTTTGATGATGCCGACTTCCTGCTTACTGTCCTTTCTGACTAACATTCACTCTCTATTTATTATTGACATTCTCTGACTAGATCAGTCGAATTCAGTTGTAAAAACATATTGAGCGTAAGGTGACTTAACATTCTATCTCTGGAGTCAAGTCTTGGCTCCATCTTTTCTAGCTCTATGGCTTTGAGGCAATTACCTTTCTGGTTCTAGTTTGCTCATCTCAAAATAATAATAATAACAAAAATAATAACAACAATAAAAATACTTTGGCTTTTCTATGTGTCAGGAACATAAGAAAAAAATAAGAAAATCAGTTCCTTAAATAAAAAATAAATCAATAATTCTCTCAAAATTTATAAGATTATACAGAAATGAAAGGGCTACAAATTCATGAGTGTAACCTTTCTGTTTCTCTGTGTGGGATTTTGTGTTGGAGGTGTCATGTCTGGCATGATAAGGGATGTGGTAAGACTGAAACCAGACAAGAGTACAGAGAAGAACTGAGGGAATGCTGAAATTCAAGAGGCATAGATATGGAGACAAACCATGGACAAGTGTGGCTTGATCAGGGTACTTGTCAAAAAGAAGCTGGGAACAGACGCCAAGTTGAGTTACCTAGGCAAGCAGGTAAGATTACTGGAAACAGCACCTGGGGAAGCAGTCACAAGAGCCTTTTAATTATGAAGACTGACATCTCTTGCCTCAAGCTACTTTTAATGAGCCTGGAGTCTGGGGTGTCTGTGACTCCTCTGGCAGCAGTACCGTCAGGTGCTGCCCAGCACTACACAGGAGAAGCAACATCTCTAAAATCCTGGGTCCATTATAGTGCCAGAAAGACATATAATCACAGAAAATATTTTCTTTTTTTTTTTTAACAATAGAGCATCAATTTCTACTTTGTTGGGCTTATTTCATTCTAAAAGTTTCAAAGATTCTAATGTGCAGCATTGATAAAAAGGAACAAAAATTATCCATTCACTGCCCCCGTGTTAAGATTTTGATACTCTCACTAAATCAAGTTTAATCTCCATATAGATCTTTAGAGAGAAGAAAGATAAGTTTATATATTTTTTGGTAAAATTAAGAAATAATTTACTGAAACAAATTGAGGTCATGATTTTATAGATATTTTGCAATAGCTTTGGTTGCACTTTATGTAAAGTGAGTCAGAATCTTAGTTAACACAAGAAAGATAATACGTTCTGTTCTTGAAATGAAGAAGGTATCAATTTTAGACTGAGGAAATAAGGCTATTTTTTCTCTTTTTTTAAAAAGGAAAATCTAGAAAATGTGAAAGTGTAAGAATGTGTTTGTGTATGTGTGTGTGTGTGTGTGTGTGTGTGTGTGTGTGTGTGTGTGTGGTGGTGGGAGGCGAGAGAAGGCAGTTAGATGGGCTAAGTCCAGTGAGGATATAAGAAAGAGTTCTGGAGTCCTTAAGTGTAATCAGTAGTAAATTCCAAATGAACCAACTTTTATGTACCGCTTTCACTATGCTTGAAGGCTACTCTTGGTTATACAATTCAATGAGCTTCCTCCAAGGCCATAGCTTCATCAAAAAATTAAGGAAAATTTCAATGCAGTGGCTGGATTGCTGTACATATTAAAAGTGATTAGCTGCATTCATGAATCTATAATCACACCTGCAAATGAGGAAGGAATCTATAGAAATAGGAAGCATTTCTAAAGCCATGAATATGCATGTCTGTTGCCAGAAATATCACAATAAAAATAGTTTGTAAGTATCCAAGATCCAGCAATACTGCTTTTATTTTTCAGATGTCAGAACTCAGCTATTAACTAAAACAGATAATAAACATGAAGTTTAATATTTAGAACTTCGTGTTCATGATGCTCTTATTCAGAAAAGCCAGTTTTACGTGTATCACAGTTATATAACTGATTCTGAGAAGTGGTTTCAGAAAACCAGGAAAGTTCAGTGCCTATCTCCCCTCACAAAAGAATATTTATATGTTGGCTGATGTCTGAACTGCCTTCATTAAAACTTTACTTTTAGCTTATTAAAGCTTTGTTAAGAATTATAATTGAAAAAAAATTAGAGAAACTATACCTCCAAATTTAAAACAAACAAAATCACCATCAGTCTTTTACCTGTAAAAATTCTGAGTCCCAGATTCTTTCTTATGGGGTTTTCAACAGAGAATATTAGAGAAACCATGAGATCTTTGAGGTGTTGAGGACTTGAGTTAAATATATGTTGGTAATATTGTGATTTAATCCAGTTAAATATATTATGGATACCTGAAGACAAAAAAATACTTTCTAATTCTATAATCGTCCATTCATAAGGTTATTTTTGCATCTCCATTATTTCACAAATAATGGCAACTGAGAATTATGGGTGTGTGAAAATGAGGCTTACTGAGAAAGAAATAGGAACACACTTTAAGCTTCAGAGACGTTGGGAGTTAATTTTCTTCTAATTACATTGTTTCTTTTCTTTTGTATATTTATAGCTTAAATTACCAGCTTTTTTGTGAATCATACATTGATGTCATAGATACTCATTTGTATTAGAAACCTCTGAGGGAAAAGCAATAGAACAATCTTAGATATATGCAGATTTTTGGAACAGCAATTAACCTCATAAATATGTGCCAAAGGAAAAAATCCTTTGGAAATAACCGTTTCATTAAATCCATACTTTATATTCTAATAGATCACTTTGCTATCTAAAGAAGACATACTAATTAAAGCAACAAGAACTATTTTTTACCTTTAACAAGTTAGGTGTCTTTTTTAACAAATAAGTTTTCTGTGGGCAAACATTCACATTAGTTTACCTAATTTAATTAGGAGAGAAATTGAGTGATAATAAAATGTGATCCTAACAATGCAACTCTTGAGATATTAGTTCAGTCATAGAAGCATGATATCATAGAATATGAACACGAGAAGCTACTTTATATATATTTTTAAAGATCTGCTGTAGGCCAGTTGCAGCATTAAGTGCTAACTGTTCAATGATAAAGATGAGTCTATGCCCTTTTAAATTCCAGAATCCAGAAAGATAAATAAAATAATATCACACAGTACACAATATAACGTGGTGCCTAATATAATATAAAAATGTAAAGAACTGTAGTAACATGTACTGGGGACACTTAAGCCAGTCTTAAGAGTAGGGACAATTTTATAGAGGAAATTAGTTTAAGCTAAGATCTGTGGAATAAACAGAAAATATCAACAAAAGAAAATAGAATTTTCAAGTAAAAAATAAATAATTAAATAAAAATCATAGCAGACCTGAATATGTGAGATATCACAGGGAAACTTAAATGAATTCTCTGGTGAGAAGGTCAGAATTAGAGTAGAATCTAAAAGAAAAAGAATGGACCATGTAATGTAGATCTTTCTAAGCCATGCCAATGATTTGGACCTCCTCTTTAGATCAACAGAGAGCATTGTAGGATTTTAATCCAAAACTAAATATGTTGCCTCAGCTATTTTCTGGCCAAAGAAATGACTTCTGTCTATAATTTAGAGATTAGAAGTGAATATTCAATATTAAATAGAATTTTTTATTCATTTTATCTTTCTATCTTCTCCTTTCTTCCTCAATGTCTCTTTCTATCTTTTGGTCTTCCTTTATAATTTTGTTTTCTCTCTCACAGAATTGTTGACTGTATCTTAATGGATAAGTTAAGACAGTAGGTATGTATAATCAGTCCTTCATCTATATCATGATACATGTTACTGAAATGACAAGTGAAAATCTCTCAATGGCTACGAATGAACTAACCAAATTTAGTAATGAATAAAAAGTGATTACAATATTAATTTTTCTAACATAATTTTACATGTAAAAATTTGACTTAATATAAATAATGGCACAAAATTAAACTCATAGTGGCAGAAGCTATGATAGCTAATTTTGGATTCAGATAGAGTTATTGATAAATTAAAACTAAATTATGATATTCATAGAGAATAATGAATCATGGTGAAATATATTTTAGTAAAATAAAAAAAATGGAAATTGTTTAAGTACTTAATAGGAAATTGATCAAGCAATTAAATTGGCTCAATGAGTTGTTCACTATTAAAATACTTGATACAATTTATCACTCTATAAAATTTCAATGAAAATATTTGCATTTCCTGCTTCTGGAAAAGATGAAACTCAATTTTTCTTCCTACCTAAAATACAAATAGACAAAATATATGAAACTTTTTTTTTAAGAAACTGGACATTAATTAATGAATGACAGTGATCACTGAGAGGTGGAAAGCTAATTAGATATACCCAGTGATTACTGCTACAAGATAGTTTCCAGGATATGAAAAGAACTCATACAGAGTCCAGCAGACTCCTTCTTTCAAGGTGTTGTAGGTGAGAGACTGGGTAGATCAAGTCAACTAGAATTTGAAGGACAGAGTAGCAGAAGAGAAGCATCTGCATGGAAAGAGAACTCAGAAGACATGAAGATTCCTCTCAAATAGTTCACTGAATATTGATGTATACACACATGTAAAGTAACTACCAGAGTTCAGCAAAAAACTATCAGATTTCACACAAAAGAGTTACAAGTAATAGTGCCTGGTACTAATACAGAGTTGGTAATATTGCCTGTTCTAACAGACAGAAAGGAAAATTTCATGACTCTTAAGACATAGTATAGAGTATATAAATAGGTCCTCCCTTTGTAATAGGGATAATTGAGTCTAGATTGAGTGGAAAGAAGCAATAATAATGATCAAATTAAAATTAAACAAAAAAGAAAACAAAAACAAACAAGTATGAAACCCAAAGCTTGTTTGTTGAAAAGATCAATGAAGTTGATAAACCTCTAGCTAAAGCAGGTTGGGTGGATTGAGGGGGAGAAGAAATGAGAGAGATAATATGATTCTGCAGATATTATATGGATTCAAGGTAATTATTAAGAACAACTTTATTTCTGTAAATTTGTCAGCATAGACAAATTAACTAACTTCATGAAAGACAAAAATCACTAAAGTTTACTCAAGGATAGAAAATACAGAATCAGAACTGCAACAAGAAAAAAAAATTCAAAGAAGTGAAGGTAGTTTAAGGGGCTTCTGGGACAATATTAAGCATACCAATATTCACATCATAGGGGTACCAGAAGGAGTAGAGAGAGAAAACAAGGAATTGAAAATCTGTTTTAAAAAATGACAGAAACTTCCCTATCCTGATGAAGGAAATAGACATACAAGCCCAGCAAGTGCAGACAGTCCCAAATGAAATGAACTCAATGAGACCCACCATAAGACACATCATAATCAAAATGCCAAATATTAAAGACAAAGAGAGAATCTTAAAAGCAGCAAGAGAAAAGCAATTGCTCTCATAAGATTATTATTCTATCCAGGAAAACTATCATTTAGTTTTGAAGGACATATAAAGAGTTTTCCAGACAAGAAAATATAAAGAATTTTATCATCACCAAGCCAAAATTACAGGAAATCTTAGAGGCACTTTTTTAAAAGAACAAAACAGAAAAATAGATAAAAATATGAATAATAAGATGGCAATAATTACTTATCTAGCAAAGTAATTGTTGCTAGATATGTAATTGTTGGATTAAATGGATTAAATGCTCTGATCAGAAGATAGGATGGATGAATGGATATGAGAACAAGACCGTTACATATCTTGCCTATAAGAGACTCATTTCACATTGAAAGACACACACAGATTGAAGGTAAAGGGATGAAAAAAAATGTTTCATGAAAATAGAAACAAACAAAAAAAAGTTGGGGTAGCAATACTTGCACAAGACAAAATAGACTTTAAAACAAAGGCTATAACAAGAGACAAAAATAGCACCCATTTATGCTACTTCTGAGTATTTATTTGAAGAAATCCAAAAACTTTGGAGGAGCATGTGAATCCATATGTTCATTGCAGCATTATTTACACTAGCCAAGATATAGAGGCAACCTAGGTGTCCATCAATAGATGAATGATTATAAAAAAGGTGGTACCTATATGCAATGAAATATTACTCAACTATGAAAAAGAATGAAATCTTGCCATTTGCAATAACATGGATAGACCTAGAGGGTATTGTGCTGAGTTGCATAAGTCAGACAAAGACAAATGTCATATGTAGAATTAAGGAACAGGGTAAACAACATAAACAAACTCATAGATACAGAAAGCATTTTGATGGTTATCAGATTGGGGGTGGGAAGATGGGAGAAGGATTGAGGGGATTAAGAGGTAAAAATCGGTAGTTGCAAAATATTCATGAGGATATAGAGTATAGCATGGGGAATACAGTCAGTAATATTGTAATAACTATGTACTGTGTCAAGATTTATTGGGGTGATCACTTCATAAGTTATATAAATGTCTAATCACTGTGGTACACCTGAAATTAATATACTGTATGTCAACTGTAACTGAAAAAAATAAAAATGTAAAAATTTTAAAAATAAGATAAAAAATAAAAAGTAAATTATAGATCTCAAAAAGGGCCAATTTACAAAAATTAGTTATGTTTTTGTACGTAAGAAATGAACAATCTAAAAATGAAATTAGGAAATCAGTTGGATTCATAACAGCATCAAAACTAGTAAAATACTTAGAAATAAATTTAAAGAAGTACAAAACATACTTTCAAAACTACAAAACACTGTTAAAGTAAATTTTAAAATTCATATGAAAATGTAAGATCTTCAGTTAGGCAAAAATACCTTAATAAAATAATAGCACATTGGGAGAACTAAAAGTACATGATTTCAAGACTTACTTTAAATGAATGAACATATTCAGTGTTGGGGTGGATGTGGAAGAACTGGAACTATCATGCAATCCTTCTAAGAATAGAAATGATACTACCACTTTAGAAAAAAAAATTGAGCAGATTTTTGTAGGTTAAATATATCTCTACCATATGATCCAACTATTTTAGTCCTAAGTATTTACCCAAGAGAAATGAAATCATATGCTCATACTAAGACTTCGACATTAATATTCACAGCAACTTTATTTGTAATAGATCAAATCAGTAGTAATTCAAATAAGAATAAGCAAATGAACAAACTGTAATAGACTTATACATATTCAGCAATACAAAGGAATGGACTACTGATATATGTAACAGCTTACATATGTCCCAAAACATTTATTCTCTGTGAAATTAGCACAACCATAGGAGTATAGAGTATAATACCATTTATGTAAGATTTGAGAAGATTCAAACTAATTGATAATGATATAAAAAAAAATAAGTAGAGGCCATGCCAAGGTGGGAGTAGAGCGAGAGCGGAAATATACTGGAGGTTAAGATTACAAAGAAGCATGAAAATTTTCAGGGTGATGAATATGTTAAAATGTTTATGATTGGGATGGTTTCACAGACATACACATATGTCAAATTTATTAAATTGTACACATAAAATATGTGCAATTTATTGTATAGTTGGTATACCTCATAAAGTTGGTTAAAGAGCATTTGCATTTAAAACTTTCTCATAGGTAAAAACAATAAAGTCACAATATGACCATTGCCAAAATGACAGGTTTACATATCTGAGTTATTTCTGAAGGAAAGGAGTTTGATGAGCAGCTACACTTTAGAAAGCTTTTTAAAATTATTTTTAAAATTCTTTTTATTGTTTATATTATGGTAAAATTAGTTATAGATCTCTTCAAAGACTCTTGCACTAAAATTCAGGTAAGAAATGATTCATTGAACTAGTGATTTTAGGGGTTTAGAATGCTTTCCAAGGATATTTACAAGGGAAAAAAAAGGTAGGACATGATGACTAATATGTGGGCAATGGATATAAAAGAATCAAAGAACTCAGGTTCTCATTTGGGACACTGAGCAGGTGGTGCTATGCATTAAAGATGTGACTTGTACAGAAAATTTATTTGTTTTATTTTAGTCAAGAAAATGAGAAGAATTTAGTGACATATTTGGAGAATCAATGTGATGTTGTGTGAGAATACAGAACATATATATCAGTGAAAGACAGGTAAAAATGGATAATCATAGATACTCACAGTCTAGATTATGAACAAGATAACAGGGATAGGAGGCATGTAAGATTTATTTGTGACAAGATTTCCCCAACAATTATTCCACAAATTTCCAGTAGTACTTGAGTAGTGAGTCAAGGAGTTGGTTGCCTCCTCTCTAGGTGCTTTTACATCATCTAATAAACAGCTTACCAAGTGTAGGCACCTACTCTATAATATCACCAGTAAGTAATTATTATGCATCAGCTTTTAAATGTACAGTGACAGGAACCACTCTCTGGGAACAGCAGTTTGTCTTAAACAGTTGCTAAAATTATTGAAAAATCCAATTTTTATATTAAATTCCAAATATAGCTCTACTTAATTCAATTAGGATATTTCTGCAGGTATATTATATTCAGTACTATGTGAAACACTATGATTATATTGAGTAAGGAATTAGAAATTGTGCCTATCCTTGATTGACACATCTCTTCAAGTATTTTAAAACAATGCTCAAACCAATCTTAATTCTACTTAGGCTCACTCCAGTTTTCCAACTTTTCTTGAGTTCAACCTGGTATATTAAATAGATATGCTTCAGTTTATAAATGTGACACCTCCTAAAGTATGTCAAAAAGATATGATTACCAATTCAAATAGAACTTGCAAATATTAATGCAATCTAACATTATTTCAGATCATGTGGTGAGCTAAATTACTGTTGCATCACATTCAGCCCTTAAGTGAATATGTAGTGATGGAAAAACATAGGCCTTATTATTTAGTGTTCTTACTTACAGTTAACAGAACCCACTCAAATTTAAGTTAAAAGAACATTATTTGGGGTAAATAGATAAGTCACTGAATCATGGGAAAGCTGAGAGATTTATATATATGGCGAGGCGACAACCTTGTCAGCTTACAACTCCTCATTATTTATTTATTTATTTACTTATTATACCTATAGCACCTGGTCTTCCTAGGTGGTCTTTCATCCAAGTACTAACCAGGACCGACCCTGCTTAACTTCTGAGATCAGACAAGATCGGACTTGTTCAAGGTGGCATGGCTGTAGACTTGGAATCACTTTTAGCCACACTGCAGCACTAATCCTCAACAAGGCAGCTGCCATTACCACAATCAGGAAGCTTTAACTCAGGAGGCTACCACAGTGTCACAGCTACTAGTGACAGAAGTACACCACTTCTGTCATAGTTCATACACTACTAAATTAGAATAGATACACGAGCTGCCTATTTGAGAATATGTTTTCACTGCCATAATCAGCATGAAAAACATAGATGATCCTGAGTTGAATGATGACTTTTAGATATAATAACAAAAGCACAAACCATGAAATAATGAATTGATAAAACAGACTTTACTAAAATTAATTTTTTTTTGATATGTGAAACACACCATTAAGAAAATGAAAAGACAAATGACAGATTAGGAGAAAATATTTGCAAAAGACATATCTGATAAAGAAGTTTTATCCAAAATATAAAAATTCAACAGTAAGAAAACAGCTAATTAATAAATCGGCCAAAGACTAATAACTCACTAAAGAAGATACGAAGATGGCAAATAATCACATAAAAAGATGATTTATATAAAATGTCATCAGAGAAATGCAAATTAAATCAACAATGAGATATCACTACACACCTGTTAGAATTGCCAAAATATGGAACACTTAACAATACCAAATACTGGTGAGGATGTGAACAACAGGAAATCTCAATTCATAGGAGGTAGAAATGCAAAATGGTATAGCAATTTTGAAAAACAGTTTAGCACTTTCTTATAAAGCTAAATATACTCTTACATATGATCCAGCTAACACACCTCTTGGTATTTACCTACTTATTCCACACAAAACCTGCACATGTATGTTCATAACAGCTTTACTTATGATTGCCAAAACATGGAAGCAAACAAGATATCCTTCAGAAGGTTAATGGATAAGCAATCTATGGTACCTTCTGATAATGAAATATTATTCAGTACTGAAGAAAAATGAGCTACCAAACAATGAAAAGGCATGGTGAAAATAAATGTGTATTACTAAGTAAAAGAGTCCAATCTGCAAAGCTACATACTGTATGATTCCAACTATGTGACATTCTGGAAAAGCAAAACTATGGTAATAGTAAAACAATCACAAGCTGGGGTAGGGATAATGAATAGGTAGAGCTCAGAGGATTTTTATAGCAGCAAAACTACTGTATATAATATTATAGTAATATGTATATAGTGTTTATATATATATAAACACACACGCACACACACACACACACACATACACACTTTGGATGATAATGAAGTGTAAATGTAGGGGATATTGACAATGAGGGAGGCAATGCATGTGTATGGTCAGGAACCCCCTGTACCTTCTGCTTTTTTTATCTATGAAACTAAAACTGCTCTAAAAATTGTCTATTGAAAAACATAGATGGCTCATGGTATGTCTCTTTCCCATAAAACTCAGCTCTAAATCAAAGTCATGAATCTTGACATATGATTGTCAAACCCAAGTCGCTCAAATGCATCCTGGCTACTAGGGAGCCCAACAACGTGGGTTGATAGATTTCACTTTGGAATGAAGAGATTTATACCTTACAAAACAGTCAGTATGAGAAGAGCGGTCAAAAATATTTGAGGTAAATTACGCTCCTTTCTAATCCTTCTCATAACTATTCCACCTAAGACATATTTTTACAGTTACAACAGAGCACATTTGTGCCTATCTTGGCTACAAGTAAATCCTGCAAATCTTCTTTCTGACTTTCCCCAGAGGAACCTGTGGTCATTTACTAGTACAACTTCACACTGGACAATGAATAGTACTCAGAATGTCTAGGGTATAAAATAGATTGTCTCTAACTTGATGTTAATCTCCAGAGAACTGAAAAAAAACAGTGTGTTTCATTGGTCTGAGGATTTATAGACTCAAGAGATCAATGGAATTGTGATTCAAGTCAGTCTTACAGACCAATCCTATTGTTATGTTTCTAGTCTCAGCATATAGATCTATAACACCTGGCAAAAAACCACATGAGTTCCCCAGCTAGTGTGAGGACTTTTATGATAGGAAGGGCCTAGTATAAGTCTCTGAAATAACTCTACCACCTGTACTTCCTTCTGAAAATGCAATACTATATCCCTGGGGAAAATTATAGAAATAAGTACATAAGAGCAGCCATATGACCCAGCAATTCTACTTTTGGGTATTTATCAGAAGAAAACAAAAACACTAGGAAAAACACATACCTCACCCCCTATGTTCATTGCAGCATTATTTACAATAGCCAAGATATGGAAAGAACCTAGGTTTCCATTGATAGGTGAAGCAATATAGAATATAAGGTACATATATACAATAAAATATCACGCAGTCATAAAAAAAAGAATAAAATTTTGCCATTTGAGACAACATGGATGAACCTAGAGGGTATTATGCTAAGTGAAATATGTCAGATAGAGAAAGACGTACTGTATGATTTCATTTATATTTGGAATCTGTAAAAAAAACATTTTGTAACAACATAGATGGATCTTGAGATCATGCTAAGTGAAATAAATCAGGCAGAAAAAGTTGAGAACCATATTATTTTACTCATATGATATAAAACTGAAAGCAATAAAACAAGACAGATAAACAAAAACTCATAAACACAGACAATAGTTTGGTGGTTATCAGAAGGAAAGAAGGGAGAGAAGAGGTAAATAAGAGTAAAGAGGGTCCAAAATGGTGCCACAAAGAATTTTAACTTTGGCTAGTGAACACACAATGCAATATACATAAGATGTATTATAGAATTGTACAGTTGAAACCTATATAAACAGATGTCACTCCAATAATTTAATAAAGAACAATTCAAATGAATAAACAAAACAAAACAGAAAATAGACCCATAGATATAATCAATTGATGATTGCCAAAAGTAGGGGATGGGGAAATGAGAAAAAACAATTAAATAAAAAGAAAAATGTGGTAATTCCTATCTCATTATCTTCGTATTTGGCCAATGAATAAGCCAGGTATGTCATAGGAAATGATTGTGGTTGTTCATAAATGCAATCAGATGGTAATGCCAATTACAACTCCAGTTCTAAATGTGGTACCTTTATAGGAGCTGATTAACATGGTTCTTAGCGTCCATTATCCAGTTTCTGACCCAGAAACAATGCTTTTCCTTCTTATCCTTAGGGGAATAGAAAATAAGTAATGGTAGAGAAATAGTCTTTTCTTATGCTATGTCAAAGCCCCACTCTCTGTCATATTGTAAGCTGTAGAGATGTGGAGATTCATGATATTTTATAGAACATCATGTTCATATATTACATTGATAGCAGTATGCTTATAGGACAGAAAGTAGCAAGAGCTCTAGGTACCTTAGGAGCCTGCCCCATAGGTAAGGTTTCTAGTCTAGTTATCTTGTCTAGTCATTTGAGGCTAAGAAAGACAATCTACTTTAAAGTGTAAAATACATTGCTTCACTTTGCACCCCTGACACAAACAAAGCACAACTTAATGTGCCTCATATTTTGAAAATAATATATACCACATTTGAGAATGCTACTTTGATTCATTTACTGATTTACCTGCAAGGCTCAGCACTAAATTGACCTATAGGGAAGAAAAGAGTGTGCTTGAGCTCTAGATTATGGTTTAAATTGCCCAGGCACTTGGGCTTTATAACCTAGCAGACCCAATGGTATTGGAAATATTGTGGTAGATGGTATAGTTGAATGAAACTTCTGGAAAGCTGTCATAAACGGATAACAGCATAGACCTGTGAAACCATGCATTTATCTACCAATAATTATTTTCCATTTGAAATGTAGCTCTGCCTTGTTACTGGTAGTTTGTAGAGTGAACACCTGTTCAAGGGGTACCACAACTATGCAATTTGTATTGCACATCATGAATTATATGATCTGATCCACCGAACCATAAAATTGGATGTGCACAGTACATTCTATTGTAAAATGAAAATAAGACTGGGCCACATAGGTCTGGGAAGGCACAAATAAAGTGTATAAACAGATGGCTTAGACTCCCATGGTACCTGCTCCTATTGCTTCACTGACTCTCCCTCAACTATAGATACGACCTCATGGGGAGTTTCCCATGACCAATTAATGGAGTAAGAAAAGTTTGAGTTTGTTTTTCTGTTAGATCTTCAAGATATACTGGTATTGGCTGGAACTGGACTGCCACTACTTACAGCTGGACTCAGTGACAGCCCATGAAAACACTAGTGAAGGAAAATCTTTATAATGTTTCACTCTCTAAAGAAGGAAAGATAGCCTGAAATATGCACCTGCAATGATTTATGAGGGGCTAATGAATTGGTTGGAAAAAAAAAAAAGCAAGATAGGAGTATTCCCCAAGAAGATCTGGAAAATAAGAATATAAGTGGATTTTTTTAGAATTGACATGATATAGAGATATGAATGTTTTATCTAAATTCCCATTAGGGAAAAGTCTGCTTTGGTATAAAGTGTCAACAGTCTGCTAAACTAGATGATCCATCCTATGGATAACAGTGTGCTTTTTCCCAAAGTCATATCTCTTGCTTAATGAGTCCGTGAACATAATGGCCATGAAGAAGACTGTGTATGCACATGACAACATAGACATTTCCTCAAGAAAGCTGATCTGAGTGCCTGATCTGCCCAAAGCAGAGACTAATGAGTCCCCAGTGTTGAATTACATTCTAGGAATCCAGACAAAAGAATGAACCAGGCAAGAAGCTTATTATTTTCAATTTTTTTATGGTTGAGTGGCACTTTGTACTAATATGAGAATAACTTGAAGCACTTATCAACATCAACTTTCATACATTTAGATAATCCCTTGTGTTTTATCTCACATACCTCATACCTGATTAGAAGACAAACTTTAAAGGAAAGGTGGTAGGTAAAGATACTCATGCTGAGTATTCACAGATCTTATCACATGCCCAATGACCCCAAAGTAGAGTGAAGCAGTGCCTGAATAGAAGTAACTTCTGGTATTTTATGCCTTAAACAAATGGCCAACTATGTGATTCTCTTCATTTTAATGGAGAAAAGTGAGGCTCATAGAGATGAAGTGGTTATTAGATTAATGATGTCCATTAAGTGGCATATCTGGAATATTAATTAGTATCTTCAATTCTAAATTTACAGTCTTTTATGTGGCATTTTAAACCTCAAATTCTATCTAATCTACCTATGAAACTTTAACTTGCATCAATATTTCAAAAGACCTGTGTTTTATTCCCATCAAAATATTTAATTATTCTGGAAAAAAAATTTAATTTTTTAAAAATAAACAGTCTCTGAGATGCCAGAAATACAGAAATAAAATAAGTAGTTCTTGACTTCAAGTAACACGCAGTTTAGTTTGTAACCTGCCAGTCTGCATAAATATGAACATACTATATCTTGCTTCATTCAACAAATATTTACCAAAAATTGACTATGCAGGATCTAGGGGTAAACATAGATGAAAGAATTAAAATTCTTTAATTATTTAATGTTAAGAGATAGATAAACAGGAAAATTATAATACAAGATAGAGTATGGTAATGACCAAGAAGAACATGATGTGAAAATATGGAATTTCTATCAAACTCTCTCAAGTTCAATTTCTGATTATTCTGGATGAAGTTTGTCTTTTGTATTAAGAAAGGACATATCATTTAATATGTCATCTCTATTAGTCATAAATGGTAAAACATGACAGTGAGGAAAGCTGACATACCATCCTTAAATGTTAACCCGCTGGCATATGTCAAATAACTTATAATTTAAACGAGCTTAAATATAGGGTGATAGTTTCCTTTTTTCTTTTTTAAATGGGAATGATTGATGGATGGTTTTTTCAAATGATAAGAAATGGAGAAACTTCAGTACAACTCTCTACAACATAACAGTAAGTCATTAATATAGCTCAGTTGAGTTTCTAAGTATTTTGAAAATAAATTTTGATAGAGATGCTATGGAAGAGAATACAGAATTTCCATGATTAGAGAGAATTATGTCCTAATGATGGAAAAAATAATGAACATTTTAAGCTATTGAGTCTTTGTGGGTGGAACTGTGAAGGAGGAATTGCAAACTAATGTTTTGTTTTTTGTTTTTTGTAAGCTCTAAATTGGAGGGAATATGTGAGAATATTTATTTATCATAGTTTAGCCATTAATACCCTTAGAGTCAGAATGAAAATCTAAAGTACTAAAGCTAGATAGTTTGGCTACATAGCCAACATCTTAATACTAATAACATTTTACAGAAATATTTCAAGATGAAGTTTGATTTAATTTTGATTTTTATTCTTCTAAATTTTTATTATTACTGAGATGGTAAAACTACAGTAGCTATCTGGTTTAGTATATTCTACTGTATGTATTAAACGAATCTTATGACACACTATCAAAAACTTTTATGCCTAAACAAGTATCCTATAAAACCTCTGAATCTTCAGCAATGCCACTAATAATGATAATTTTTAAATAAAATATACATATGATGTATTATTGAATTTTACACTTGAAACCTAATTTTATTAACTAGCATCACACCAATAAATTTAATTAAAAATTTTAAAATAATCTAAAAGATTATTTAAATATAATAGTTGATAAATATAAATATATATACAATCTGATAAATATAAATATAAAATCTGACTTGACTTCTTACTGCTTTTCTGAAATTAACCTCTGTAAAATAATCTAATAATTTTTAAAAGTTTGTTTTCTGAACACTATGCTTAACATTTTAGTGGAATATCTAGTTTGAATCTCAAAACTTTTTTATTATCCTCATTTTATTTATTTTTTCAGGCTCAGAGCAGTTACACTATTATTATTTCATCTTATCTTTGTTTATCATTTGACTAGTTTAGCTCTCTTACTATTTTTGGATCCCCTAATTTCAAATCTGTTTTACCAGAACCATTGTTTAATCTGCTAGAAATTCTACCTGGACATATTATTAGTTTTTGAGCTTCTAGCACTTAGTATGTAAACATTTGTAAATTAAAAACATAAATGTTGCCATTAAAAATTGAAAAGTTGAATATATAGAGAATTGAAGTAATCCTATTTCTAAATAGAACTACCTTTAACTGCTCTACTTTTACAATTTACAGCAACCAATTGACCTAATTTTACTATGTATTCAAATATCTTCACTTGAATACTCATACATTTAGTTACCAAAGTTTATAAATATTATTTATTATATATAATTCATATACATAATATAAATTTTCTTAGCTAGATTCTAATTTGTAGCTCCTTATTATTTCTAACTAATTGTATCATTAATATCCTTATTCACCTTTATGATTTCAAATTCTCTTCCATTTAATTTATTTTGTACATTTATTTGTCAGATAAATTTCTATCAGATATTAAAATACTAAATATCCACTCAAATTGTTTAATTCTAATCCCTTTTCTGGGCTATGCCAGAAAAAAAAAACTGGCAAGGCTTTTGTAATAAAAGAAAAAAGTTTCATATATTAATTCAGTAATTTCAGAGTCTTTGAGAAAATAATCTCTTGAGAATTCCCAACTGATGATATATGCAAACATTTTTAGTAATTTTTACTGCATTATTTATTAAAAATAACTTTTTCTTTAAAGGTAATTAGATATATGCTATTATACATTAAAGTCAAGATTTTAAAAATTAAAAGCTTGGCAACACAGTTTTATATGCTACTTTCATCATTATTGGTGTGAATGATGTTTTTGTTTAACTTTGGAAGTTAAATTTAACTAATAATTCATTATTTCACCAGGCAACTCTCAATGTTTTTTTACTTTCAAAGCATATGTTTGACATTAAATGATACAGATTAAAATAGATACTATTAACTATTTTAGTTCAGCAATAAAATTAACAAAGGAGAAAAGGAAGAAAATAGACTACCATGAATAATAAAGCTTAAATTTAATATTTGATTGGATATGATACTATTCTTAACTTTTAAAATATGGAAAATATAAAATTCTTTAAAACATTTTATTTTAAACAAAGTAACTTACATGTTAATTTATAATATAATTTCCATTAATAATTGATTGGGCACATATGATATTTGTATTCTCAAAACAGATAACAAATTTTACAAAACAAGATGATTCTCTTTATGAAGACTTTTTGCCAGCCCAAAATATACCAAATAATTCTTTTCATACTTATATATGGGTTAAATTATAAAAAGTTTATTTGTACACTTGTTTTTGCAAATAGTCATACTTTACATAAAAAAACATATTTCTGCAACTATTTTACAGAAACTAGAGATTTATTTACACATATAATGAGAGTCCCAACAGTGGCCTGGTCACATGGAGTGAAATCTAGTCTAGGTAATAGAACTAGCAAGATTTATCTCACTTAAATAATCTAATTCCCCTGTTTACTCTTTGGATTTAGAGTATTGTTATTTTTGGATAGTATTAGTATATTCACTAAAAAAATTTTGAAAAACTATGTATCTCCTCACTCATTTTTAACTGATGCATAAAAAAATCAATTAAGATTTTAAGATTTAAATGTTGCACTGCCAGTATTCTTGATGCCACAGGGGACAATACTAACTAGAAAACTCCAATTCAAAACTGTAAGCTCTATTGAAACTCAGAAGGATTGGACTATAAATGTGAAGCTGATTAAGGAATTTTGTAATCAATTGTTCTTGCATGTACTTTTTATACACAAGTGAAGTATTTTAAACTATATATGTCTAAATAAGTTTAAAAATTTTAAATAAACATTCTTGGAGATTAGAATATGTTGTATTTTTTAAGTGATTTAAAAAATGTTTTTTACCATCTAGGTTTTTCATAATAATATTTGTATCTATAATCTAAGGCCTTTTAGATGTTATGACATAAGCAGTCCCTCTAGTATCTGAACAAGAGATGGATTTGAGGGGCTGACAAACAGGACCTCAAAAACAAGCAGATAAGGAACTCTTGCAATGCTCTTAGAGTTGATGTTAGTCTAGCTGAGGAACACGAGGGTAGGGATGAACAGAAAAAGGCAAATCTGAGAGAGCTTTGTAGGAAGTAAAATAGAAAAACCTGTAATAGATTTGTGTGTCATGGATCAGGGAGAAAAAAGTTAGAATAACTTCCCAAACTATTATTAACTATTACTATATTTTTAGAATAGTATATTATTTTTAAAATGTTAAATATGTATAGGGACATAATAAATAAGTCCATAATTGTAAAATGAAAAAAGTAGCATATGATACAAAGTAGTGCATAATACTGATTATAGTAATACTCATACAAGGGTAAGGATAGGATGGTCATAGAGATTAATAAATCAATGTGTTTTCACAAGGGATTTTTGTGCATTTTTTGTTTAATTTTTTTTTGCTTTGAAGTAAGTTAATTATGTGCAAAAAAAGCATGTTCACCAATGGCAGTATTAAAATGAAGCACTGGGATATATAAAAAATATCTAAACATTAATTCTAAATTTATCTATAAAGTATTAATCCAGTCTTTTAAAAATTAAATTTATTGGGGTGACATTGGTTAATAAAATTATATAATTTTCAAGTATACAATTTAATAATGCCTTATCTGTACATTGCATCATCTGTTCACCACCCAAAGTCAAATGGGCAGAAAGTCTGAACAGACACTTCTCCCAAGAAGACATACAAATGACTAAAAGATATGTGAAAAGAAGCTCAACTTTACTAGCCAGTAGGGAAATGCAAATCAAAACCACAACAAGATACCAACAGGATATGACCCAAAGTCAAATTTTCTCTGTCATCATATATTTCACCCCCTTTATCTTTATTGATCTCCCACCTCCCTCCATTTCCTCTGTGTCATTGTTGTCTGTGTCTATGAGTTTTTGTTTGTTTGTTTGTCTTGTTCATTTGTTGCTTTCAGTTTTATATCCTATATATGAGTGAAATTATATGGTTCTCAACTTTTCTGTCCGACTTATTACACTTAATGTGATAATCTCAAGATCCATCCCTGTTGTCACAAATGGCAATGTTTTATCTTTCTTATGGATGAGTAATATTCCATTGTATATAAATACACATCTTTATACAATCCTCTGTTGAAGAATGCCTAAGTTGTTTCCCTGTCTTGACCATAGTAAATACCACTGCAATGAATATCAGGGTACATATATCTTTACAGATAAATGTTTTCAAATTTTTTGGAAGAATTGCTGGGTCATATGGTAACTCTATTCTAAATTTTTTGAGGGACTGCCATACTGTCTTCCATAGTGGCTGTACCAATTTACATTCCCACCAGTAGTGTATGAGAGTTCCTTTTCCCCCACAACCTCTCAACACTTTTTGTTACTTGTCTTATTGATAATAGCTGTTTTAACAGCTGTGAGGTGGTATCTTATTGTGATCTTGATTTGCATTTCCCTACTAGCTAATGAAGCTGAGCATCTTTTTTTATATCCGTTGGTTGTTTGTATGTCTTCTTGAGAGAAGTGTTTGTTCAGGCTTTCTGCCCATTTTTGAATTGAATTATTTGTTTGTTTGTTGTTGTTGTTGTTGTTGTTGAGTTGTATGAGTTTTTTTATGTATTTTTTATATTAGACACTTATTGGAGGCGTTGTTTGCAAATACCTTCGCCTATTCAGTTGGTTGTTTCTTCGTTTTGTTGATGGTTTCTTATGCTGTGCAGAAGTTTTATAGTTTGATATAGTTCCATTCATTTATTTTTTGCTTTTACTTCCCTTGCCTTTTATGTCAAACTTATAAAATCTTCTCTAAGTCCAAAGTCCATGAGTTTAGTACCTGTTTTTTCCTATGTAATTTATTGTTTCATGTCTTATATTTAGGCCTTTGATGCATTTTGAGTTAATTCTGGTATATGGTGATAGATGGCAGTCTAGTTTCATTCTTTTGCACATGGCTTTCTAATTTTCCCAGCACCATTTATTAAAGAGAATTTTTTTCTCCCCTGTACGTTTTTGACTCTTTTGTCAAAATTACTTAACCATATATATGTGGGTTTATTTCCATTCCATTGGTTTATGTTTTTCTGCCAATACAATGCTGTTTTGATTAATGTTGCTTTGCAGTATAATTTAAAGTCAGACTGTGTGATATCTTAGGCCTTATTCTTTTTTTTTTTTTTTCTCAAGATTGCTTTGGCTATTCAGGTTCTTTTGTGATTTCATACAAATCTGATGATTTTTTGTTCTATTTAAAAATGCCACTGGGGTTTTGATGGGGATTGCATTAATTAGGTATATTTTAACTATGTTTATTCTTTCAATCTATAAACACAGAATATCTTTCCATTTCTTTGTCTTCTTCAATTTTTTTAATAATGTTTTATAGTTTTCAGTGTATAAATCCTTCTCATCCTTTGTTAAGTTTATTTCTAGATATTTCATTCTTTTAGTTACAATTGCTGAAGGAATTATTTTTTTAATTTGTCTGAAATTTTATTGATAGTATATAGGAACACAATGGATTTTTATAAAATAATTTTGTATCTTGCATCTAGTCTTTTTTATTTGGAAATGAATAATTAACACTCTTTTAGGGTCTTCTGTTATATAATCTAAATAATTTCAATGTAACCTACCTATTTATAAATTTATAAAACGTTAAAATAAAAATTCTACATTTTCTAATCACTTCCTTATATCCTTGAGTTTCTAATTCATCTTTTAATTTTAATTTTATTATTTCACAATAAAAATGTTTTCTAAGTCCTCCTTTAATGCTTAGAGCTTTGTTTCATTGATTGAGGACTTATACCTCTAGCTAAAAGGACATGCATGGTTTGTTTTGTTTGAAAGACGCTTTAGTCCCATATTGTTAGTTCTACTGGCTACTCTTCCAGCTGGTGCATTGGCTATTGTTTCCTAATGAGCAGTGTAAACTGCCAAGATTCTATTCATTGCTAAGGATTTCCCAGTCCTTTGATGAAAATATAATGTTTTGTTCACTGTGCACATCTGGCTAGGGGTTTGCAGATTTCTTTGGAGCTGAAACTCACTCATTACTATTTAGTTGGTTTGGTTAATAACAAGAAATCATTTATTTCATAGAGTGTATTACATTGCAAAGTAGTATACATTTGTCCAAACAAAGACTAAAATGCTTTCAAGTTTTAAAGACTAATTAATGAATGTTAATTTATGAATCAAGTCTAGTTAATTTTCCTGAGAGACAACATATCGATAGTAAAATAAAAAATGGGGACTTGGGTTAGGTACATACATGTTTTTCTGATATATGAAAATATGAGGGAGATCTAAATGACCATGAAAATAAAACCATGTAACTGAAGAATTGTTTGGTTGTTGTTTTGGTTCAGTTCTTTATTATCGAATCTTTTCTCTGCTCTTGGTCTAAATTTTTATATTATTAATACTTTTCAGTGTTAGTAATTTTCTCTTGGAAAAAATAAAGGAATCTTATGACTATACTTTTGACCTTGTGAGAAAAATAGATAAAATGGCAAACTTTTGTCTTGATTTTGAGAACTTAAAAACATTCACACCATTTTGAGTTTTCATAGTGCTCGATTTACAGCAAGTTCAAGAAGAATTTTGACTTTTACTTTAAAAATAGATTAATAATTCTTAATAATCTCAAAATTACACAGTCATGAACAATAAAGTTCTTTCTATAAAAGTGCCCTTTAAATAGTCTTATTAACAAAAACTACAACAGGGGAGAAGAAAAATTATCAAAAAAATTTTGTTTGTTTTCCTTTTATACACATGATTGATTTTAAAAAATCTCCTGCTTTTATAAAACCTATAAATATATCACAAATTTCTCTAAGCAGGGCCTTAATTTTGATTTGAAAGCATTGAGATTTTTAATGAAATATGAGAACCAATTACTCTTACGTAAAATAAAACCCAAATTCAAGAATTAGTGTTTACAAATTGACAGTTGTTAGTACTATGTGCAAAAAGAAATGAAGGTGACCTAAGCCAAATTGGATGACTATCCCACCTGTTTCTTTGATAGCTTGTTGCTTAGTGTGTAAGAATATCCCTAAAACAATACAGTAAAAGTGGAAAATTTATTTTCTGTAAACACATTAAGTATTGAGACTTTGATCCCGATGTAATGTTTTAATATTTTGAAATATTCTGTAATATTAACTATGATTGTTCTATTGTTTAGCAAACTTTGAGAATTATGATGTTAAATGAGTTGATACCATAATTTAAAAGGGTATCAAAATATTTTCCAAAGTGTAAGAAAGTTGATTTCACTCAAGTTTTTGAAATTTAGGAATGTCTCTAATTAGCAGCCTATATGAACATAACATTGTCTGTTGTGGGCTTTCACCTTTTAAAAGGTGTTAGTTTCCTTATAATTTGTATCAAACTAGTCACTGAGATAAGAAAATTATCTTTAAAAAGTCATACTTTTATGTTTTCATATTTTAATTTTTGACAAGAAATATCTTGAGAACATTTTAATAAATTGTCACATTTCCATTATATTATACAATGTTGTGAGAATGCATGGTTGTATGTATATGAGTAGTATTGAGCAGGCCTAGAACACCATTTGTATAATAAATTAATTAGTGATACAATACATAAGAAAATATGATTCAATATATACAGATAGAAAGTAAAAACAAAATAAATATTGTTTCACAAAAATAAAAAAAATGAGCTATTGAATTGCATTGGGGAAATACAATAATTTTTATTTTATACCTGAATTAGAGAAAAAGAGAGCCAAATGGAAGAATTTTTTCCAATTAAAACATCCACTGGATAGACATTTAGACTAGGGTTTGAATGAAGGTGCTGAATTAGAGGTTCATTAAAAAAATAGAGATTCATTAATAAAAGAATAAAATGAACATTTAACAAAATATAATAATTAGATTGTCTTAGGAAGAAAGCATGACTAAATACAAGAAGAAAAAGCATCTAGAATCAAAATTTGAAAAAAATTGTACAGGTTATTAGAGAAGAAAAACAGAAACAGTGATAAAGAAGCCATTGGAAAAGTAGAAAAATGACTCAAAAATGTATTGTGAGCAGTAAAAGAAAATTTAGGTATTTTCTTACTGGTGTATCTCATTTTATTTTTTTATTTTTAATTTGTTTTTTAATTAGGCTGTGAATAAATGAATGAAGTTTGTTTTTTAATTCTCTCTCTCTCTTCCCCACCTCCCGCCTCTTTTCCAGTAGGGTGGGTTCTCTTCTTATTTGTATCACATGTCTCACAACTTCTTATTACAAGCCTGAAACTACTAAACTTCTTGAAGATTTGGACCATCATCTTATTATCTCTCACAGTACTTTACATTAGAAGGATTCCTACTTCTGAATCTTTACTTCTGACCAGGCCTTTTTTTTCATATCCATCAAAATGCTTTTAATTAATTGATGGCCATCAACCTCTTATGCTCACCATTCCCAATGATTATAGACTCATTGATTTTTTTTCTTTAAACTCTCATACCATTGTATTTATTTTTAAATTTAGAAATTGAATACAAACCCTCTTTTATGTTATCTAGTCATTTATTTTATAGTTAAGGATTAGCTGTTTTTGAGGAACAGCTTAGATCATATCTTTTTCAACCTTTCAAACAGTAACTATCAGGTTGTTGACTATAGAACTGGTCTATAGTTTATATATAAAGTGATTTGAAAAGTGGCATTTTCATATTTACTAAAAGATATGACTTAAATCAGTGGAATGAAATTATTTGTTCTCGTCTAAATTTATCTCATTATTGTGTAAAAGACTTTTTAAAAAAAATGTTATCTTCATTGGCTCCATTAATTCAGAGGGCAAAATGCATCATTGGACATTCAGAACATCCCCTTCAATTTGGTTGTTTGCATAAAACTAAGAAAGGTAAAGACTGAGACTCAAATTAAAGCAGAAATAGCATTCTAAATAGCCTTTTCTATTTTATATGATATTTTGATACACTTTTAAAGGGAATAAATCTCAAGCTTCTTAAATGTGATTAATTTTAAAGATGAATATCTAAAGCCAGCTCTAAAATAGAATTATGGCAATGAAATAATAAGGCAATTATATATTGCTTGTGTACATTTATCTGCATGTTTTTTACAAAGTGTTCTTTCTTAAAAAACAGTCACTTAGTGAAATTTTTAGCTCAGTCCACAATAACTTCTTTGACAGAGTGAAGCTGTTAGAAAGACATAAGCATAGCCATTATAAGAAATTGATGATTAATAATAACTTCTGATAAATACATATTAGCTGTTTATTGTGGTACTAGTATAGATGATTATATACTAAGTATAAATTAGATGAATGTTTTTCTTTTAAAGAATTTTAAACAGCAAATAACTTGGACTATATTTATATAGCTAGAGGCAAAAACCAAATATTTTCTATTATTCAAAACAAAAGCTAAAAAGATATTTTAAGTGTACTGCATTTTTTTGATGGACATATACATTTTGAGTCAAATCTCTTTTCTTTAAGGTACCAGTCAGGCTCAAAATTTATGGCATGATAAACTTCTGTCACATATAGCATAATCCATAAAATCCCTGGATGCATATTTAAAAGGTAAGACATATTTCATACAAACCTACAAAATACCTTTAGTTTGTTTTTGTTTTTGTTTTTTAAGTAATAGTCAATTCTCACCCTCCAAGGAGAAAATTCTTTTAATGTAAACTTATAATACAAATGGAGAGATATATCCAGCCCTAAGCATTGACTTTTTCTTATAAGCAAAATAAAAGATGTTTTCATTTGTTTTGTCAAGCTAAAGGCAGATACTTCACAGATATGTTTATAAGAAAAAAATACTTTGGTTTGATTAAAATGCATTACTCAACTTAATAACAAGTTATCATTAGTTTTTATACATACTGTGTACTTTGTATACTATCATTTTGAAGGATGCCAGGGTGCTTTAAAACTCTTTGAAATAAATCTCCTGAAGTAAAATCTACCCAGGAAAGAAACACATATTCACAGAGTGAGCCCCAGGCAAAATTATGACATAGAATAAAACAAAATAAAACCAAACAGAATCAACCTTTGATACCTTTTTTATGTGCCAAATTAGTTACCCTATTTATTGTCCTAACTTTCACAGAAAAAAATTCTTGGTATCAATTCCCTGTAGTTAGTAAGGCCTGACATCCTTGCAGGCCTTAGAAACATTTCTCAAGGTTAGCCTGTCTTGAAGCACCTCATACTCTAAACCACTCCTTTCACATGGGGTTACCACATGTGGTTCAAGGTTGTGTATGTTGTAGTCAGCGTGACAGCACTCAATTAAGGAGTCAATTATGAGTGAAAATCTATCCAGTTTCCTAGTGTCAGGCCAATGGTGGCCCTGCCTTCACCTTTTTTATGCAGCCTGTTTGTTTTCTTCATAATAACCCCATAATTTTCTGAAATTTATTTCTGAAAAATACCCGTGTATGGTGGTAGCTTAACTTGATGAGTTATATCTCTCGAAAGTAGCAACATTCTAACAGGTTACTTATAGAAACTTACTTTTATAATCCAAAAATCAAACCTATAAATAGTGAAATTTAACTATAGAGGTAGGTAGACCAACGAGGCAATTTCTGTAGATCAGTGGATTCTGTAGCATTAATAGTTATCAGCTGCAGGTTTATTTATTAAAACATATATAGGTTAAACTGAATATATAATTTTTTCATTTTTGGTGTTATAAAATTAATGAACTCTTTACTTTAGCTTTAAGATGAAGTGAACAAACCCATGAAAAATTAAAACATATTTAAGATGTTAAAGTCTTCGTGATAAAAGAGTGTGTCTATGTTTATAAAGCACAACCATGCTAACTGCTTCCTTAGTAATTATTTTTTCCTCTTTTAAACTAATAGCCAGTGTCCAAGCATAAGGAAAAAAGTATAATTTCTGGTAGAGAGATCAAACTCCAATATTCAGTAGAAATGATGCAGTAATTTTATTGTGTATACAAAATAAACAGAAGATTCATCCACTGCTTAATATTATTCTTGCCAAGTTATGTGAAACCTAATTGCTGGAACAGTAGGTAGGTTGTATACTTCTTTCTGTTCTCACTAATGAACAATATTTAAATTACTGAAATACCTCCCATTATTTTTCTATTGCTTTCTAACCTACTTTCCCCCTCTTATTCCAATTAGAACATGTATTGTTTAATTGAGTCTTTATTTCACTGCTTGTTTCACCTTTGCCTTGTGAGTTTCTTAGAAGGAGAGAACACTATATTTTTTGAACAGATGCTTCATTATGGGAGGTGAGTAGTTCAGTTACATTGATATTCCACCTTTTCCCCTATGTCTGGCAGTTGTTGTGGGCTGTTAAACAGCTTTAATGGAAGATAACACCAACCTCTTGATCTAACAGCATGAAAACTTTTTTTAATAAACGATTTCACTATTTTCATGGTTCATTAAATACAACATAGAGTCATTTTACTGCAGCTAGTGAACTCTAAAAGGACCAGACAGTTAAATGAAAGTTGTCAGTCTTCCTTCTGTTGTAGCTGGATTGGGTAATAAAAGGACAGAACTTGGAAGTGAGGAGCATAACAGAGTTCAGTGTGCCTAACAAATAAATGTAATGAGTTCTTGAGAAATACAACAGAAGAAAGCATGAGTATTTGTGTCTAGACAAACAGAGGCCAGTGATAATATCTATATTGAACGGTGTTAAGAATTGCAACTGTGCTTTGCATAATAGGTAAGAGGAAAGCTTGTGGTCTAAAATTTACGAAGAAAATTTCTGGTAAGTTACAGTGAAAAAAGTGCACTTAGATATAGAAACTATTAAAAAGTTATTAACAATTATCATTCATTCTATATCAGAAATGTAATGAATTAGAGATTGTTGCTGTCTATCTATTCTTACTCAATAAGAAAAAAAATGGAGTTTCATTTGACTGACTGCACTTTTTGAAATAAGGTTCCAGTGACTAATCATCATTGTACTCACAAATAAAAAAATAATTCTCCCAAAATTATAATTAATTACATATAATTAATTATAGATATATAATTAATTATATGTAATTATAATTAATTATATGTAGTTAATTATATGTAGTTAATTATATATATGTGTGTGTTCATATTGGTTCTATTTTATATTTATATATATATATATATATATATATATATATTTCTCTCCCTCATCTCTATCAACTATATCTATATCTACATCTATATCCATATCTATATCTATATCTGTATCTATATCTATGTAATTATCTCATGAAAAGTCTCATGCTCTGCAGTTAACAAAATGGTGACCCAGGAGATGCAATGTTATAGTTTTAGTAGTTTTAGTCTGAGTCTGAGTCTGAAGACAGAAGGCCAGTGCCTCAGCTTAAAGACAGTTGGACAGAGCAAGCAAATTCTCTTTTACTCAACCTTTTTTTGTTTTTTTCAGGCCTCCAACGGATTGAATGAAATCCACTGGCCACATTGGGGAGGGCAATCTGCTTTACTCAGTCCACTTATACAAATTTAACTCATCCAGAAATACCTTTGAAGACATACCCAAGATAATGTTTAACCAAATATCAATGCACCTTGTGGCCCAGTCAAGTTGATATAAAATTAACCATCGTACCTGATATTAGGAAAATATTTTTTCTCTCTCCCTTACCTTTTTATCACTTTCAACCACTGATATTCTAATAAAAAAAGAAGCCTCTTTGTTCAGTTAATTTAACTAGGTTCCTTTACGACAGTTCTAAAAAGCTGGAGACTTTTTCAATAAAAAAAAGTACAGCCTATTATATAGTAAGTTCTCAGATGCTGTTTTATTTTATTCTCTGATTCTTAGTTCTTAACACTGTGCCTAGAACTATTTCTAGCACATAATTGGTTCTGGGAAATATTTGTTGACTAAATGAATTATTGAATCGTACCTGATATTGTAAAATAATGATTGTTGTTGAATAATGGTCTCAGTAACTGCTTTGGTTTTCACTCTCTCTACTCATAAGCTTCCTGTATAATGGATATTCCCAAGTGACTTTGATTTTTAAATATATTTTGGAGTAATGTTTTGCAATATTGAATGTGCATATGAATCACTTCTATTAAAATGCAGAGTCATTTGATAAATATAAGGTGGAGGCTGGTGTTCTGCATTTATAACAAGCTCCCAGGTAATGTCAATATAGGTAGGAAGACAGTACTTTAAATACCAAAGATTTTGAAAATACTCTGAAGGAAAAGAAGAAACAGAACACTTTTTATAAAAAATAGTCATTATAGCATTTAACTTGTCTCATATATAGCAAAATTAAGAATCTTCACAAAGTAAAATTTATTCATTTACTCTTTCAACAAATATTTCTTAAATTTCTATATGGAACGTATTATGTATGCTAAGCCCCAGGGAAAGAAAGATAATAAAACCATAATTTTGGCCTTTAAAATGAATAGAGACTAGTGTGTGTTGTCAGGGGAGGGGGATGTCAAAAGGAAACACACACACACACACACACACACACAATCAATATATTCTTTAAAAAAGATTTCCCATCAGAACAGAATATTATGGAATTTTAAAAATGAGACAATTATTTCAAACTTAGTATATCCTAACTTTAGTTTTGAAGAAAAAATAGTGATAATATAGGGAGTGTATTCTAGGAAGTGGCCTTAGAAAATAAATAGAAATGACGGAATGGAGACGTGAATAAAAAAATTTTGTAATAAGAAGTTCTATATTTTCCCATCTCATGTCTCCTATCTTTATTTGTTAAGTGAAAGATTTGATAAACTGCTAAGTAAAGTTAGAAGTAAAGTGAAGGTATAGGGATTTGAGAAAGATGGCTTGATAAAGAAGACAGGCTATGTTAATAATCTACTTGAAGTTTAAAGCATAAAGTTGTATTGGCACTAATATGTATGGCTGTATAGGTTTTCTCCTGCATCCTGGCTTTCATAGAAGAAAATATGGTCAATTGGTTTGATCTTAGTTTAAGATTTGACCAGAGGGATGTAATAGAAGAGAAAAAGAGCAAGAAGTACATGATTTATTCTATAAAGGAAAAAAAAATGAAACCAGGCTAGTAGAGTGGGTAAAATTAAATAAATTAATGAATGATAGGGTGGAAGAAGGCAGAAAATTATGTAGACAACGACTAAGATATCTGAATGATAGATTATTGTCATAGAATTAAAATTATGAGTTTTGAAAAGTTGGGTAATTTAGAGCTGCTGAAAAGAATAGTTCAACTGGGTCTGGATCCCACTGTATCTGTACTATGAACTTACATACTCTTATCTACTCTGTACAAATAAAGGTCTAACTGGTAGATATAGTGGGACAAGAGGGATTTAATTTTGTAAATGCATGCTTTTTATTAAATTTGTTAAATGCTATTAATTATTCTCCCTTTATAATTTTTTTATTGAAATAAACTATACCTGTGTAAGTGAAAAATAGTGATCTGCAACCTCACTATTATAAGAACCTTTTAACACACATAGGTTTTGTAGCAAAACTCTTAATGTCAATTACTCAGGAATACAGAATGTGAAAAACACTAAAAAAGGGGGATAAAATATTATTTAATGAGATATTAAAAACACTTCATAATCTGACTTCAAATGAGCTTTATCTACCGAACTTTTATTGATTTCCTACATTAAACTTAACTTAGACCTGAAGTAATTATAACCAACATTAATCAAGAGGTTATTATCTCATTTAATTTTTTTTATTTAATCTATTTATTCTGGGATAAGTACTACTATTTTCTCATTTTTCTTGATGAGTAAACTGAGGCATAGATAAATTCAAGAGGCATAGATAAATTCACAGAACCAGTAGAACTAGTATTTGATATGACATAATCTGTATCCAGAGCCTGAAAACTAACCACTATCTACAGTAAACCTTGAATATAAATTTTCATTTGGTGCTCCTTAAGATTTCTTATAACCATTGTTGTATTTAACACATAGTTAGAGTGTTATTCTAGCTCTTTCTGCCTTTCTGAACTTTATTCATTCTCAATTTCAGCTTAATTTCCTTTAGCTATAAGAAACCTTCCTTTAATATGCCTATAATAGTGATTTCTCATTACTTTTGAAGTTCTATAATGTTTATTATGAAACTGCAGAATTTTTAGGCTACATGCACCTTAGACATTTTGGCAAGTATGTGGTATTTGTGCTGCAGCTCTGCTTTCTTCATTTCTGGATTTCGTAATTGACAAAACTGTTAGATAAAAGCGTGCTATTGCATCTTCCTTTTGCATTTACCCTAGGGCAAGTCTTGGATTACTCAACACAGTGCTCTAGGCACACTCACAGGAATCAGAGTTAGAGTCCAAGGTGAAACATATCTGTCATTTTAAAGATGGTAAAAATGAATGTCCAGAGGTCATACAAGACAGTTAACACCACATTTAGAACCTTTGTTTTTTTGACTTTGCTGAGAATGTTTTCTGAACCTCATATATGGTGACTAGTACATTTTTTAAAACAATAATGTAGAATGTTTGGAAGCACAGTATTATAAAAAATTTGGTATCTAAGATGTTATAATTTAAATAATCTCTTTTTCTTTTGTACTCTTTTACTCAAAAAAAATTTTTTTAACTGTGTGCCGGTCTAATTCAGTAGATACTTTGCTTTTTATTGAAACTACTTTTCACATATATGTAGATTATACATTCATTGAGGGCAAGAAATAAACCGAAGTACATTATGTATATAATAAAAACTCAAAGATGTATCATGAAGTTATCTTATATGGTTTTGGTAAACAGAAGACATTAAACAAAAAGTATCCCTAAAGACAGCCTAAAATATACAATTTTAGCTGTGTTATCATTAGATCAGATACTTCTTAATTTCCAGTCTTCTTGTGTTTTTGGACCCCTATTTTACTTCTAGAAGTAAATTCCTTTCTGACTAAGAAAACCTGTTTTATAGCTATAACATATTTACAGCAGAAATTTAAGTAATAAACCCCCTGCTGATTGAAAGTAATATTTACATATGAGGTAATTATCCTCACCTCATTTAAAACTTTTGTACTATTATTTTACTTATAATCCTCATTTTGATTATTATGCCACATTTGGGTGTTGGCAGGCTTAGCAGAAACATATATCTTTTATACTTGAATGGTTTTGAATGGCCGCTTGCTCTCTGTTTTCTTAAATGATCATTTATTTGGTAAGAAGCAAAAGACTCCAGTACATTTTATTTTTGATTGAGATAATGTGATTTAACCTAACAGTTTTAAGTCAATTATATGAACAAACATCAAGGATGAGAAAGTGTAAAATGTATCATCTTTTATAACTAACCTTAATTTTTCCCACTTAAATTAACAACAACAACAAAAAGAACAATAAACAGCTGAAATTGTATTGTGCTTTATAGTTGATAGCTTTTTCTCAAATGCCATCTTGAAGTTGATCCTAAAAATAATCATGGTCATACTGGTATTTGTTTGCCAGTCTCTCCTACTTAATAGAAAATTGAAGTTCTGAAAAGTTAACTGGTCCAAATTTTGTGAGCTAATATTTGGCAGACATAGAATCTGAACCTGGGTTTCCTGATTTAAAATCTATTGCTATTGTTATTACATTATGTTGCCTTCCTGTTGTGTACAACTGTAATTATGCCTAGAGGCCCAAGCATCCTTTCATTTTTGTAGTTTCTATGCAGCTATCTCTTGTAGCACATTAGTTATAATATTTAGATTAATTTTGTGATTTGAAGGTATGCTTCTTTCAAGATTTGCATAGTTATTTGAGAAGAGGCTCTGATGTCTGAAACTTATTGCTAAACTTTTTGGTTATCTTAGTATTGTGAAGATTGGGGATCTTCTATGTGGATTTTAAGAGGAAAATTCACATTCTAAAAAAGTTTATGTGCTAAAGTCTGACTTTTGTCAATCACACACCAGTAACTATTTCAAATTTACCTTTTTTGGAGCTCACACTCTCTTTATTCCCTTTGAAGAGGTCACCATTGGCTATACAAAGGTGAAATCTGAAGATATAGGTGAGAGAGCTTTTGCATGTTCATATATTATCAAATAGTCTCCCTATAAATCACATATAAACCTAAGGTAAAGCTAGAATCTGAAAGAATAAATGAAATATGCATTTTTGTGGATTTTAATGTAAAATAGATTAGCCCGCATTTTAAATTTAGTCAGATGATTTCATATAGACAAACCTTCATCTTCTAAAGTGAATTTCTCAGAACACTATCTCTGGGGCATACGAATAGGTTTTCTGTGGGAAGAAAAGAAAATAATTTTTTGAATTTTGGTTGCTGTTGCCATCATAAAACTTAAACAGCTTTAGTTATTCTAGGACATGAAAATATATGGAGAGTTCTCAAGAGGAAAGAAACAGTAGACTTTTCTCAATGTTATTTTAACAATTAAAATGTTCTCATAGATCATCTCACAAGTTACTTCTTTACCTTACATAGATTTACATAGGAGATTTTTTTTTCTCCCAGAGGCAATTTATATAGTTCAGCTTGACTACACTAAATCTAAATTGTTGCTTTTGCATATGATTTTTCAAGAAATCATCTTTTTTATTATATTTTTTCAAATATAAGAGGAGTACAAGAATAGCCAAAAGACAATGGTGTTGGTGTTAAATAAATAGCATAATCCACATCCTATTTTACATTCATTCACAAAATAAACTAGAAAAATCTCATCTAAATTAATCTAACTACTTCCAATAATAACATGGCTTTCAACTAGAACAGGGTCTACAATCCATAATGCACAAATTTCCAGTCCTGGTCTAACCTTAAATTATCTGTATATTCTAATTCTTCACACACACACACACACACACACACACACACACACACACACACACTAAACTAAGCAAGGATATTCACATATTTTTATGAACTTACCATAAGAAAAATTTTCCTAATTATCTGCAAAAATAAGTAAACTATTGAATATTAATTCACATTTAAGAAGTGTCAAAAATAAAACTATGCTCTAAGCTTATTTCTCCATCTTCAAAATTAGGGAAATATTTACTCATAGCTTTTTGCCATGAGTAGTTGCAGTTAATATATGTAAGGAACTTAGTATAATACTAAGAACATTATAAGCCTCAAAACATGTTATTTTTATTATTATTTATAATAGGGAAATGTAAATGACACAAAATAATATTTTAAGCCTCCAACATTTTATAAACATTACTGAAATTTATTCATGTATTTATTTATACCATTTAGCCAAATAAATTATGTAACAAATAAAATAATCAAAATCCTTGTCTTCATGAAGAGTAGAATAAAATTATAAGTAAATTAAGGAGTATGTTTTAAAATGATGATAACTGAAGAAGAAGAACAAAAAGGATGCAGATTAGAAGAATGACATTTGAGGTAGGAGTGTTTGATATGTTAAATAGGGTTATCAGTGTAAACTTCTGTGTGAAGATGATCTTTTAGTACATCCATGAAGAAGGTGATGTAATGATATATGTGGCTATATGTATGATAAATACCCCAGCCAGCTGAAGAGGCTGCTGACGACCCTAGGGCGAGAGAATACTGGCTGTCTTTGAGGAATGTTAAGGAGACCACTAACACAGGAGGCTAGCAGAAAAATAATGGGGAACTAGACCATAGAGGGTTCAGTGAGTCTGGCTTTAATTTCAAGTCCAATGCTGAGTAAAAGAGTTTTCAAGTAGAAGAATTATATTGTCTAGTTTCTATCTGGCATGAATTTTTTGGCTACTTAATCAAGAATCAATTGTAGGGGAGGAAAGGTTGTTGCAAGGAGACCAATTTGAAGACTATGACAGTTATTCAGAGATGATAAAGATAGTGGAAATGGTAATTTTTGAGTCATTTTTTAGATAAGAAAATACTATTTTATCTTTTTTTATGTCTTATTGAAGTCTCCTTGATTCATCATGTTTACCTACGTTTTACTTGTACTTTGTCGTGTCAGTTAGACAAAATTCTATACTCTATATTCAATAAATGATTGATAAATAAAAAGAAATCGTATAAATTGACCCAATATTTTCATTTCTATATATTATCTTAATTTTATAAGAAACACTTATGTATAAAAATGTTTGTTATAGTGTTATTGAAGCATAAAACAAGAAGAAAGGAAATATTCTAAAATTTCTACATTTTGGGTTTGCAAAACCACTTAGTACCTTTATATTTTGTAATATTGTATAGCCTTTAAAAGTAATGTAATTGAAAAAGAAATAGAACACAACACAAATGAACACAAGTGAAAAAAAGAACATAATAGAAAAGAATTTACATGGTGTATTAGTTTCCTAGGGCTGCTATACAAAATTACCATAAACTCGGTGTTTTTTAAACAATAGAAATTTATTCTCTCAGAGTTCTGGAGGTGGGAAGTCTATGTTCCCTCTGAAGTCTCTAGAGAGGAATTCTTCATTGTCTCTTCTAGCTTCTGGTAGCCCCAGGTATTCCTTGGCTTGTGGCAACACAACTCCAATCTCTGTTCTGTATTCATGTGGACTTCTCAGTTTACCTCTCTCTGTCCATTCCATCTAAGGACACCAGTCGTTGGATTTAGAACACATTCTACATCCAGGATGATTTCACCTCTAGGTCTTCAAATAATTAAATCTGAAAACATCTTATCTCTAAATAAGGTCACATTGTGAGTTTTTAGGTAGAATGACTTTTCGGATATGCTATGTAATCAACTATATATGGTAATATTGCAGTACCTTTAAACATTATGCAATACTTGTATTCATATCATATAAAATAACTAGAAGAAATACATCTAGCTTGATTTTACTGGATAGAAGAACACTTTACTAAATAATTTTTAGATTTTTTTTCAGTTTTTCTAAATAAACATGGAACATTTATTACAACTCTAGAAAATTAAAAATGAAAGAAATAAACTATAGGAATTCTATACTCTAGTATTCAATAAATAAACAATAAGAACTTATTTAAAGTCAATATGAGTCAATAACAAGCAGTACCAAGCAAATATAATTTATTTCAGATTGTATAATTCAATAGAATAAAGCATTAACGTTTTAATAGGAATAAGAAAGTTTTAAACAAGAAGTGACATAATCTAACTTCTGTTATAACTGTGTTAATGAGATACAGGACTGAGAATGGGCTGCAAAGGATCAAGGATAAGGGTGAGAGCAAGTCTGGTATTGGTACAGAATGGTTCCTCAAATCTCCATGTTTTGTGTCCTGCCCTTTCAGCATTTTGTAAAAATCTTGAGTGGAGGCTACCCTTGCTATGTATTATGCTTTAAGATGATACAAATCAGAGAGGATGCCCATTTAACTGGGTAACAATTCAATTTTAACTTTGGTTGCCTAGAATTATGAACCCAATAGGGTAGTCTTGATTTTGGTTAAAACAAATCAATTATGTAGCATAATTTATGAAAATCTGACTAGACTGGTGTTTATTTATTTATTTTTTAAAGACACACATACACCTAGGATTTACTGGCTCACACTTTCAATATTAACCAATAGTGTGACATTGCTGCCAAAAACAATTCATTCCAAGACTGTATTTATTGAATATAAGGAACTTTTTAATGAGGTGACAGATTTCAATGAACCAAAAAAACTTAAGATTTTTATTTTTTAATATGCAAATAACTTGGGACATTTTAGAATTTCTTTATCCTTCTCAACAAAACCAACAATGGCAGGGATATGATTTAGCTTATTGGATAAAAACATAATCAATAATTGTGTTACTTTAAATTTGTAGATTTTTTTTATTGTATTAAACACATAATAGGAGGTATTTATTTGGATTTAATAAACTAGAGCAATCATAGTATTCTCTTTTTGAGATTCAGGAAAATGTAATAAATCTAAAAAAAGAAGTTATGATTTTCTGTGAACAAACAAAAATCTGACATTTTTGACCAGTATTTTTGGATTATACACAAATCCTGTGTTTCACCCATTTAGTAAATAAAATAAAATCTTACTCTGATGTTATTTTTAGTCCAACCTCTTAGATAAGACATCAGATAGTTTGTCAAAAATTATACCACCAGAGGCTAAAACAGCTGTTATTTATGCCAAACTAATCTGTGAGGCTAGTGTCAGTATAAGAAGTTCAAGTCCAAGGGACATAGGAGGCCTCCCAGTTGCCGGCCTGTCATTGTTATGGGAAAGACTAGGACAGCAGCTGCTAAAGGCAGAGGAAGAGCTGCTTCCTGAGTTTTACTGAGGTTTTAAGAATGACTGTGAATCTGACCTACTCAATGTGGATTACTTAACAAATAACCTCAGAGGGGAGTGCATATCGTTCGGTTTTCAATTTACCATAAGCAATATACCTGGGAAAGTGAAAAGTAGGTGGTAGAAAGTTAGTGAGAGTTGCAGACATTTCCTTCTGTAGAAAAAGAAAATTGGAAAAAAAAACATGAAATAAATAGAGGAGAGATCATTATTATTTGCCATAATATCAATGACATTTTTAATTGAAATTTTATAGTAATCGTGTTATGTAATTCAACTGAAATAAAATTAATGTATTTTTTCAGAAACAGAACAATTTACTAATTTTATAAACATTTACTGAGTGATTGCTACATGTAAGTTACTATGTCAAGCCTTTGCAAGATATAAAAATGGTAAGAAATTTTTGCCACATAAAGGAGTTGTGAGTGTGTCAACAAACATTTGTTCATCGGAAGGGAAATTAAACATAATTTTATGAAAACTATTGGCACATGTATTATACCACTAAGCAGAATATAATAAAAACCTATGATAGAAGTTCAAAAAGAAGATTTGTATAAATATACAAGAATAAAACTTTAACTGGAAAAATCAAGGACAGATTCATATCAAAAAATCATTACATCAAAAAAATCATTACATCACTTCTCTTAGGTCCCACAGATAGATATAATATTGAGGAAAAAAAAATTGAGAGTGGAAGAAGAGGCTGAAAAGTATACAGTGAGTTTAGAAAAATGCCAACAACACACTTTCTCAGAAGGAAGGGGATAACTTGAAGTCTTTTTTTAATAGAGCTTTTATCTTAATGGAGATAGATGATAAGCAACTAAAAACAAATGTTTAATTATGGATGGTGATAACTTATGAAGAAAAATAAAATCAGCCAGGGGAAGAAAGACTGAGTAAAAATGTACAGTGAGGTGGCCATTTTACTCATCGAAAGTATCATTTTGGAGGAGTAGGCATTTGAACACCTAAAAAAGTGAGAGTTCAAGTCATAGAAGATCTGTGGGGTAAAACATTTCCGAGAGGGGCAAAGCAAGTGTATAAGAACTGATCTGAATCTGTAATCTTTATAACCTAAATAAAGCTTGGCAACTAAAAAAAAAACAACAACAACAAAGAATCTGATTTGGGAATAAATCAGAATAAAAGTCAGAAGACTGATGTTCCTGGAAACAGCAGCAGATGAGTTCAGAGAAACAGGGGCTCTATTATGCACATGAGAAAGACAAGTGAAGTGGACTTGGGAGGAAACCATAAGATTGGTATTGTATATGTTTACTTTTTAGATGCATGTGATGCTTTCAAATGTAAATGTTGGGTAAGAAGTTGAGAATAAGACTGGAGTTCAACAAAGAGGTCAGGCTGGAAATACAGCCCTAGTATAACTTGGTATAGTTACTAAAGTTACAAGCTCAGGACCCACACTTCCAGAATTTGAATCCCTGATCTACTAGATAGTAGCTTTGTAAATTTGGTCAAGACATTATACTTTTAGTATTAATTTTTATCACTAGAAAAGTGAAATAAATTTTGTTATAAGAATTAAATCAGTCATATATTTACATTAATTATATCCATGCCCATTGCATCATCATTATCATTATTATTATTATAATTTATTATTATATGATAATAAAAACCATGAGCTTAGATGAGAATATTTAATAAGTAAGTACTGAAAAAAAAAAGCACAGAACTCTAGAAAACTCTTATATTTAGAAGTCAGGAAAAAAAATGGATGAGACAGTAAAGGTGAATAAAAGGAGTGGTCAATGAAATAGAAGGAAAATCAGGAATTTGTGTTGTCAAAGAGAAAAAAACATTTTGAGAAGGCAAGATTGGCTATTGAAAATTGAGAGTTTGAGTAAAATGAAGAAAAAAATAGTTCAAAGGGTTTCATCAAGATGAATTTATTGGCATACTATATTGAACGAAAGTGATTTCAGTGAACTTAGGAGAATGAAACTGTAGAAGAGTGATTAAAGCGGGTGAGATAGCAAGGGAGTCAAGTGTCCAGACGACTCTAGAATTCTGTTCCAAAGAGTAGCACAGGGATTGGAGGGTAGCTATACAGTAACATGGTATCGAGGGAGCTGCTTCTTTCCTTTTAAGATGAGAGCATTTTGGTGGGCTGATAAAATTGATATGATGAACAGCAGAAACATGGTTTCTAAATTGGTGATAGTAGATTGTATTCAAAATATAAGCAGAAGGGTTAATCTTAAGTAAACATTCAAATAATTTGTGCACTGAACTTGTAAAGATGGCAGAATATGTAAATACAGATGGTTTTTGGTAAATTTTGTGGTGAGATGATAGTTTTTAAAAATTGCTTATATTTTCTTAATAAAATAAGGAGCAAGACCAACAATTGAGATTTGAAAGGGAAAGACTGTTACAGTTTTGCGATAAAATTGAGACTCACCATGTTCCTATAGCTTCTCAATGAAACTTCTAATATATTTTTTTTTACAATCTTTTGAGTTATTTAGACAGGGAACACAGAAAGATTATCAGATATCCAGGTGGGATATTAAGGTAAATACATATCCTCTGTTCTTTAATGAGAGTTTAGAATAAAAAAAGCTAGGGGAGGCTAGAGATATAATTAAGAAATAATTGCCAATAAAATTCTTGATGTGGTAAATTATCCATAGAAAGATTATAAAGAAAAATGAGGAGAAGACTGTACACAAATTCCTGAGCAATGCCTCTATTCAGAAATTGTTGAGAAATGGAAGACTGAGAGTGGTCAGAATATTAGAACACAGAGCAGGAGAAAGTAGTTAAGTGATAAATAAAGACCAAAGTTCAAATAATTTGTCAATGTATCTAGTTTCAAGTAGCCAAAGAGTGCTAAGGATATTTGATTATTAATGGGTTAATATAAACCCATATCTCATAAGAAAAGTCATGAAAACTAACCATAGAGGTCATATAATCTGTAAATATTTTTAGAATTCATAAAACATTAAGTAAAAATATAAGAAGTTCAGGAGCTTCTGTTGGCATGTAAAAAATTAATAGGTGCTAAGAAAGAGTAATTAATCAAAATGCCTAAGGGGTTCTAAAATTTTCAGTGGACAGTCACAAAATGTGCATAGTAAAAGAAAAAGTAAGGGAATAAACAAAAGTGTAAATGGTTTAGAGTCACCAAGTAAATATCACATTCAAATTTGTTCTATAGTCAGATAGCTATAAAGGCAAATTTATATCACTCTTAAATAAATAAAAAAGTTTTCTGTAAGTCAAAAATATATTCTGTGTTCTGTACACTAGGCTTATTAAAGTGCATATCTTCACTTTTCTCCTTCCAAAGATAAAAGGCTCTGCCAACAAAGATGGCTATAAAGTGTCCTGAGTGTTAGTAAAGTTAAAGGATGAGAAAAGTAGATTACATACCTTATAAAAAAGGAACTTTCAAATAGAATGGCTGTTATTCAGATTTAAAGAGAAAAGGACACATTATATGCTAGGTGAAATCTACTTAGGTTGTTCAGGAAAACATAAAATCATGAAAATATTAAAAAATGCCAGTAAATTGATAAAAAGTGCTGATTTGAGCTAGTTCAAACTTATAAATTACTTCCTGAAAAACTTGTATGATAAAAGCTGCATCTTAAAATTAAATTATACATAGTCAGATGAAGCAAAAAAGAAGTATGATTTTTCAGATGGATGTTAAGTGCCTATAAGGAAAGCATGATGGCTTAAAAAATTTATCCCAAAGAAAATTGTTAATGGAATGTCATAAGGTTGTTTCAGCTATTATCTTCTATAAAGCCCTTGGAGACATGTCTAGCTATTACGCTGACTTTAAATTTTTGTCCTCAACTAACCCTAGTTCAGATTGTATATATATGATACAAAGTACCTTTTATAAAAAAAAAAAAATTAGAGTGTATTCATGCCTCCCTGGAGTTATGCCAGAGATTTTTAGGGAGCAGATTTGCAACTTATAAACAGTCAGTAATATGTAATCATAGCTGGGTTATTTTTGTGTTTGTGTGGGAAAGCAAACAGATATTTAAATAAATGTAACTCATGCAATTTCCAATGTGAATCAAAATATTTAAAAAAAATGATTTCAAGGAAAGGATTAAGATTTTGTGACTGAAGTATAATACTTAAATAAATGTCATTGTGTTATGAAATTTTAAAATTGTCATTTTGTTAAGACATTCAAGTTTTAAGAAAAATTTTGCCAGGTGTTCTTTTCCTTTCAATATTTTTCTCTCATCTGTAGAACTTGAGCTATTGGGTTTTGGGAATGTCTGGAGTAAAAGAGAAATGAAAAAATTCTCCCACAAACTAGTAGAAAAAAGGGAAAGAGAGAATTAGCCTTTATTGAATCTATTTACTTTTTCATTATTCTTTAAAACCCTAAAATCACTAGTCCATTAAAATCTAGCCGTAACTCCCAGCTCCCCCAACTAAAGCTGTTTCTACTATGATCTCTATGGTTCTAACTATTGCTAAGAGCAAAGGTTCTAACTATTGCTAAGAATATATATGATAAATATTCTGGGTATTTATTGTACCCAGAATATCAAAAGACTGTAATTGTTAGTATCTCCTTTTTAAGATAGTTATGTTTAAATGTTGTTCATCTCTTAAAATGTGTTATTCCCTGGTTGTCATTATACCACAGACTCCTGTTTTCTTTTCCTGCCAACTTCATTTTTTTGCAGGTTCTTGTCCCTCTGCTCACCCCTTTAATATACTAGACCTTGGTTATTATTTATATGCTGAGCTAAAATAGTTATATCTAAGAACTAGATCAGAGTTCCAGTTACTAAACCCATTGACAGTCAATTGATACCCCCTGGAACCTATTTTAAAATAAATCTTTCATCTTCACCCTGCCACTGAATTTACTGTTTATCTCCTCTGCTTTTTCGGTTAAGCACATTGAATCCAAATATAGGCCTGAGGGTGAAACTTGACTGTTCATCTTCTCTTATTCCTCTCTCATTCCTAAAATCCAATCTATCTCAAATCTTCTAGATTTCATAGTGGAAGAGGTTTTTCTGGCTGCCTCTATACTCACCCACTTCATATAATTTTATAATTTCTTGTCCCAAAATAAGAGTTCTTGTAATTCTAATGGAACAGAATCCAGGCTATTGAATGACCCCTATTCACTAATGGGCATAATGCCTTTTCCCTGTGCATGATCAGAAATTATACATTTTGTTTCTTTTGCTTTTGTGTTAACATGATTTTTCATATTTGGTGTTCCTGTATCAAACAGGGAGGTGAAATGATAACATAATTTAGATAGAAAGGAATTTAGGACAAATGTAACCCAAAATTGAACTCAGAAAATGAGAATCCAGTGTTCATGAGAATTTCAGCAGCAATTATTTTTAATTTCTTGCTCCCTTCCATTTTCCTTTATATTTAGTTCACCTATGAACTATATTTCTTCCTATATTTTCACTTATTCTAAGTGATCATCTTCTCTACTGTTTATTTTTAAAATTTTCTTTCAATCATCTCTCTACTTCCACTATAGCCCCACTCCAGTCTACTCCCCATATAGCAGTGAGAGATTCATTAAGAAGTGAAATAACATGCAACTGGTAACAGTGAAAGAAAGTAAGGTAGATAAGGAGAATAGATGGAAAAATCATTATTCCATTTATGCACTTTTATTTTTGCTTGTACACTGGACATTATTTTTTTCTTTAAATTATTTTTTCTAAAAAAACTTTCTATACATAGCAAATAACAATCAGTATATGCTGACATTCTTTTTTCCTGAAGCTGTGAAGCATTTTGTTGAATTTTGAAATGATTCCAGGCTACAGTATAACTTAGTGTCTTGGTAGGAAATCATAGTTATTCAGTTTTTTAATCTGTTATATCAGTCTTCCACTGGACTACTGAACCAATGCCACAAATATTATATTTATATTTAGTTATGGCAATAATGATTTAATATTCAAAATTTTTATTAGTAAGAATAAAAGTAAATGCTATAACAAATATACCCCCAAATATATAATAACTCAAATAATATAAAAGTTTATTTTTCAATAACATTAAGGTTCAAAGAGTTTCTGATAGGTGGGCAAGATTTCTTCTATCAAGTGCCCAGAAAATTTTTGTTTTTATTTTGAGGATTTTCTATCCGAGAATTTATCATCATCTTCACCTGGATATCACAAAGAGAAAAAGACATTGTATCACACCTTTTACTTAATAGTGTTGCCCTAGAAAAGATATACATAACTCTCATTGGACGAAACTCAGCCACATGGTTGCATCTCCTGCAAGGGTGTCTGGACATAGTTCTATTGCTCTGTGTTCAGGCAAAGTAAGAGAAATGAGGTTCTTTTTCTGAGGAAAGTTAGTAATTGCTAGATCAAGAAAGCCTAATGTAACATTTAGAGCAATCTCAAAAAGCTAAAAAAACCCCACAAAGTTTTAAAAACTACAAGGAAGGAGGAAAAATAAAACATAAAAAGATGGGACAATTATAAAGCACAAGGTAAGATAGATTAAATATATCAGTAGTTGAATGAAATATAAATGTGTGATATATTTCAACTAAAAGACAAAGTTTAAAAGATTGAGTTAAGGACAGATATACACACACACATATACACACACCCCAATAAAACTATAAGTGGTATATGAGTCACAACTAAAACGAAAAAATCCAAAAAAATGAAAACAAAACAAAAGGTGTATAAAATAGATATAATAAAGATGTGAAAGCTATTGTGATATTTAAAAAAGTAAAATAAAGCGTAGTTAGAGATAAGGAGGGAATTTTATGATATAATTGTATAATTAATTATCTTTTAAATTTGAATTTATAATGACAAACATATCAGAAAATATAAGTATATGTTATTTAAGTACTATCATGAACAAACTTGACCTACAGGACATATAGAAAATAATGTACTCAAATTTTAAAAATATTCATTTTTTTGAGGTCATATAGGTTATAAAAAAATACTAAAACATAGAATCTCAAAAAAATTCTAAATGTTTAAAACATACATATTTTCTGACATTATTATAATTTTTACATATAGTTAGAATAAATATAATTAGAAAATTCTATATATTTTAAATCTTTATTTTGAAATGATGTTCTAAATGACTAATAGGGAAGGCAATAAAATAATCTTAATGGGAGTTAGGAAATATGAAATTAATTATAGTCAAGACTTGCTGGATACTGTTTTAACCATATTTAATGTAATTTTCAGCCTTGAGCACATTTATTAGAAAATAAGTCTAAAATTTAGTGAGCCAACCATTCAGTTCATAAAATAATAAAAAAAATTTTCATTAATATGAATCTTCAAAAACAATGGAAGTAATACAATATAAATATTGACAGATAAATTAATAACATAGAAAAAATGCAGTGAAGAGACTCAACAAATCAATTTGGAAAGACAAGTTGGTAAATTTATGGCAAGATCAATGATAATAAAGAGAAATGGAACAAATAATCAATATTTAAAATTACAAAAAGAAACACCTCCACAGGTAATACAAAAAAAAATTCTATAACTTAATGCCAATAAATTAAAAACTACCTTCCCAGATTTTATTGAATTGAATCTACCAAAACTGGCATACAAAGTGGAAAACAGAAATAATCCAATCACCATTTAAAAAATAAAATCAATAGTTTTAAATATTTTCAAAATCAAACTGAAGGCTTATATAACTTCACTGAGGACACCTCAACTAAACAAGTAAGCAAGAATTATTTCTCATCTTACAGAATTTTCTCCAGAACTGTTTACCGAATAATCTTCAGAATAACATAACTTTGATACTAAAATCTAAAATAACAGTAAAACACATACAAATAGAAAATTATAGGACTTTTTGAGTTAACATAGATGCAAAAATCTCAACATATCAGCTCACTAAACCTAATAGTTTACTCATCCTAGTGTCATTAAAGTATATCGTGACCAAGTTGTTTTTATAAATAAAATAGTATTTTAATTTAGAAAATTAATCAATAAATTTTTTTTACATTAGTACAGTAAAGAAAAAATTACATGGTCATCTGTAATAAAAATGTATTTTATAAAATGTATTTAATATATATTTATGATTAAAGAAACTTTCCAACTAACCAGTAATAAAGAATAGAATATATGGGATAATAGAAATAGAAAGAAAATGTCTTAGTCTTATAAAAGATGACTATAGAAAAAACAACAAGCATCACACTAAGATGAAAATATGAACTATATATAGATAAAAATACATTCTATTGCTTATCAAATAAAATAAGATTAGAGAATGTTATGAGAATTAGAAAGAAAAAATGGTCATATTTGCAAATAATGTTATTATGAACATAGAAAATTCTAGTTAGTGTAAAAACCTTTACATTTAATAAAACAGATTAGCAAAATCTTTGAAACAAATTAATTGCATTTTTTATACATCTAAAAATTAAAATTAATACTTAAAAATCATTTATAATAGTTATAAAATATTAGGTAACTGGATATAAATGTAGTAAAATCCATGCAATACCTGTCTGTTAAAAATAAAAACAAAACTAACAAATATGAATATATTATGTCACACACTTGCTTACATTTCTTCGATAGCTTCCTATTACACTTACACAAAATTTAATCATGATGCCAATCCTAGGTGCTCCTTCATATCTAACTTCTGCTATCATGTTTCTTGTTCATTTCTTTCTCTTGATAACTTTACTCCAGCTACACTGATAATTTTTCCCCCTCTTTAATTCCCCTCCTCCCACTTCCACTCTTGACCTACAGATGTTGCCATCTCTCTTTTTAAAAACTGAATCTCTGAAGGTGGAGCATCTCCCACATACCTGCAGCGTGCATCTGGGGCCTGGCACACCTGGGGCCTGGTGTACCTGGAGCCTCGCACACCCCAAGTCTGGCACCCCCGGCAAACTTGGGCCTGGTTCACCTAGGGTATGGTCCATGGCTCCACTTGGAATGTGAACCCAGGACCTTCTACATGTAAAGCAGATGTGCTAACCACACATGATGGAGCCACCCCTACACTGATAATTTTTAATTCTCTAATTATGCCAAGCACATCCTTTCTTTAGACATTTATGCTTATATCATTTACTTTGCCTAAAATGGTGACCTTTTCCATGCCTGTCTCTTTCTTATCTTTAGGTATCAGTTAAAACACCGCTTCTTTAAGAATTCTACCTTGACTTCCCTTTCTGAAACAGATAACCATCATTATACGTGTTCTATCCTGTATTTATTTATTTTTTCTTTGTAGAACATACTACAACTCACAACTCTAATTCACTTATTTATTTATTTTGATTGACTCTTCTATTAAAACATGATATTTATGATAAGAGGTTCAATGTCTTATGCACTGCTATGTATCCACTCTTTAACATTGTGCCCGAAGCCTGGTAAACATTCAATCAAAATATGTTGAATAAATAAATGAGACTAAAAAATATTATATCCTAGTATATTAGTGCTTTGCAAACACTAATAAAATAATATTTTATATTTTTTCTCATTTGGACATTGTTTCTGTTGTATAGCTTTTTTAGAAATGCAGAATTTGATCTTTCTCATGTCCTTTGTGTAATACTATAACATTTTTAGAAAACCACACCTAAATCCATCACTAATTCTAAAAAGATACTCTAAAATTGGTTAACTTTATCAGACTATTCCAAATTATCTAACTTGCTTCCATGCCAAAAACACTTGTCTCAATCCACTTTCCAAAAATATAAGCAGATAATTTTTTTAAAGGACTAATTTTGCCAACTTACCTTGGTGCAAAAAATAAATAAATAAAATAAAAATTTATTCATTTTACACATTCACCTTACTTTTGACATAAGAAATTTAGTCTCTGGACCTTGCTCATAAGTCCCTGCGTTGTCTGGCTCCTATTCATCTGTTTAACTTCATCTTTCTGCACTCTTCTACATAAAGCTCCCAACATACTAAACTATTTGGAGTTCAAGAATTTACTGCATTCTCTGTGATCATGATTTATCCCTGTTGCTGAAACATTTTTTCCCTCCTTCTCTCTTTACTTAATTTACCTCTCTCTTTACTTTATTTTTCAAATTTCACCTGATAGATTTTTTTTCCTCCAAAAAGCCGTCCCTGAATTCCTGAGATCTGGTTTAGAAAAACTATCTACATGTAATTATTTTATCATAACCCTTACTTGCTGCTTTTTAATTGCCTTTTATTTGTTTATATCCACTACTACATTGTAGAACTTGGGTCTTATCGATATGTATTTCAGTTTAGATTAAAGTTCAGTTCACATAGTAGAAAATATATTTTTTTCAAAGATAAGAGGAAATAAGGAAGGAAAGAAGGTAGGAAGGAAGGAAGGAAGGAAGGAAGGAAGGAAGGAAGGAAGGAAGGAAGGAAGGAAGGAAAAAAGGGAGGAAGGGAGGGAGGGAAGAAGGGAAGGATGGCTAATGCATTATGCAATGCAATAGGACAATGGTTGACAAACTTTTCCTGTAAAGGATCAGATAGTTTATATTTAAGAGCCTTGTGGTCTTAATTCCACCTACTCAGCTTTGCCATTATAACACAAAAATATACCATGTTCCAATAAAAACTGCATTTACAAAAGTGCAGTAGGATGGATTTGGCCCTAGAGCCATAGTTTGCTGGCTACTTCATTAGGAGCTTTATTTATTATTTATTTAATTAATTCTAACAATGACTGTTTTGTGAACAGTAAACCAAAATAAGATTATGTGATTTGTCTAAAGCTGCAGAACTAATAGTGATGAAGTCCTAGGTTTGTTTAACTCTATAGAAAAGAGAAAGTGAGAATGAAAATACTATCTACTTTTGTATCCCTTTATTATAAATTAGAAATATGTAGATTAATAAAATTAACCTAATATCCTACAGATAATTAAGCTTAATTTTTATTAACTGAAGACCTCAAATTCTTAACTATTGACACATGCAATTTTACTGAATTTATCTGACCCTGAATTTTCTGGTTTTTGAAAACCGTTGACCTGAAAAAGCTTTCATAACTATTCAAAAATCTCTTTTTGTTTTTCTTCTGGTCCTCTTAATACAAACACCAGCTAAATTTAACTATCACAGGAAAGTAGGTAGTCAATAAGTATTTTTTAGCCTTAATATTTATGCAAGAAAAAAACAAAACAAAAAACTATATTATCTAGCATCAGGAGAGTAAACAAAGATTGAGAAAGAGTACAATTTATATAGGTTCCGAGTTGTTTATTTCTAAGATTAAAATATTGAAGAGTTTAAAATTTTTAAATTGTATCTATGTATCTATGCTAATGAATAAAAATATGGAAGTAGAAGCTGAGTACATCTGAGCAATATCAAAATAAAATTGCTGCTAATCATATCATTGTACGTTGTACTCAATGTCCCTTGGGTTCTGTTGACATGACATCTTTCAGTTTGTGAAAGTGTAGAGATGTGTTGGAGTTAACAAACAGTTCAGTAACCCACTATAAAGAACAATTATTCTAGGAATTTATAAAGGGCCAGAAATCCTGAGTTTTCCAGCTTATAAAACTATTGTGCCTTAATCTCTGCCCTATTACTATATATGGAGTCTTGGACAATTAATTTAGCTACTCTAAATCTTCATTGCCTAATCTGTAAAAAAGACTGTAGGTTGTGAAGTTCAGATGCTGTTATAATAGCAGGGTCAGATAAATCCACTAATTTCATCATTACTTAGCTATGTTAAATAAGCTACATTGTTTTTATTTTCTTTCAGTTTGATTTTTGCTAAAAGCTGTGGTACATTCATCACCATGAACTTAAGCTAACAGACAGGCGTGATATAAAAAGTTTACATCCTGTGCTTTTGGAACAAATCTTCATAAACAAGAAGAAGAAGAAAAGACATATAAAAAGGTTCTTGAATTAATGGTGTAGAGTGTCCTAACTATTCACAGATAATAAATATATATATGTACATATGTGTGTATATATCCCAATAACTAAATATTTAGGCATAATAAGATTCTATAGTATACTCAAACAAATGAAAGACCTTGATCTAATGTTTTCTGAGTAGTATAATTCAAAATTCAACTTAAAAATAAAATAAAATAAAATAAGATTCAACTTGATTCTTAGAGGCTTGTTTATAGTCTTGACATTGTTATTAATGATATGTTTTTTATTTATACATTTATGATTAAACACAAATACTTTGACTTCCAGTTCCAGTTCCACTGTTAACTCAAGAAAGTTGGAGTAGGTAATATTAATATAATTATGTATTCATAACATTCTAAATGTCTTGTTAATCATTTTATATGTATTATCTATTTTAATTCTCAAAACAATGGGTATCATGCAGGCACTTTAACCACTGACAATTCATTGTTGAACAAACTGAGGGGTATGGAGCTGATTTACCTTGCTTAAGGTCACAATGCTTATATTTCATCCAGACATTCTGTCTGCTAAGCCCAAACTCTTAACCGTCATACTATATTTTTTTAAGTGTCTCATTATTTCAGACATGCTGCTACTTTAACAATTTACATATTCCATAAGAATTTTTGTGACTGCTAGTATAGTTATGTAGATGAAAGAAAAAAAAAGTTTCTGATCAAACTGTTAAAGAACAAAATTTGACCACGTAAATTTGAAGATCTAATTGGCTCTATTAAGTGATTCATGAATCTGGCAGCATCCCATCTAGAACCTAGAAAGGCTCCCTCCAAGGAGATGTCCTAACTGAAAGGTTTTTATAAGAAGAAGGGTGGGGCAAGAGAGCTATTAGGAAAAGAAAAGAAAGAATTATTTTTAGTTCAGAGCATCTATTTTTTTTAGAAGAAGGGAAGGGCAAGTGTTTTATTATGCAGATTGCCTCTTCTTCCTATGGGGCCTAGAGAGATGACCTCATTGATGTTGACCAGAAAATTTGACAGATTGATCACATTTCTGGTGAAGGTTAGAACTGCACTTAGGTCAGGCATTAAGTCTAAGTTTGGTATCATGGACTTTAGCACAAGTAATGCCATATTGGGCCTGTGGCTTTCTCTTTAGTAAAACAACTGGCCAAGCCCCTCTTGTCTGATATTAGTGAGTAATACCAGGTGAGTCTTTACTCACCTAGCTGTCATAAATGTCTGCAATTGAAATTTTGATCCTGTATTTTGCAAAATGTCTTGTAATTGAAAAATGTTCAGGAAGGAAAAAGCTATTAAAAAGTAAATTATTTACCAAAAGACATAATTTTTTTCTTTTTTACTATTTCTTTTAGCAAACTGTCACACTAAACTTAAGTATTCCTCCAAAAACATGAAACTAAACCCTTTAGAGCAATTTTAAACATTTCCACAAATAAATAGACATAGCAATGTGTCATGAAATCTTGCCAATTTGCAATGCCTATATTATTTCACAATAAGATTTTTTTTTTATTTAAGAGATATTTTATTGCCTCTTTACAATTTTTAACATGCATTTCTCTTCCCATTTAAAAACCAGTAATGCCAGGGGAAAAATGTCAGCTTAAGCACAGGTTGTAAGGGTTCCAATTTTCAAAGAACATAACAAACCACGCTGATCACAACTTTGTGTAGGGAAAATCCTCTGTAAAATTACTTTTTGCATATGTTTAAATATTATTCACAATGGAAAAATCTTTTCTATAGAAACACTTTAAAATAATATGGCTGTTAGCATGTGAATGCTTTTTTTTTTTTTAAACATAGCCTTTTTATAATCACATATACTCTTTATCCTTTTCCATTTCAGTCCAGTCTTGGTAAAAATGAACAAAATATAGCATTCAGTATAATTTTACCATTCACATTAGCAAGAGAACAATGGTAAGTGGTTTTGGACTGTTCTCCCATCTGGCATTCCAGTTACTGTTTAGATTAATAGGTACAATAACAGTTGAAATTTTCTGGGCCAGAGTTTAATGGTGCTCAGCGCTGCTCCTTTCTGAAAAGACCCATCCACCTCTGGACAAAGCCTTCTGTCCGTTACCATGGCCCTGAATAAAGTGACTGATGAGCATGTGAGTCTGTTTCAAGTTGCAAAAAGGAGGAACTTACATTCCAGTTAACTACACTGTCTCTTCTTGATACGAATTATGCCAGCTGAGATAATCAATAACTTAACAGACTGTTGAGAGCCTATTAGCATGTGGTTAACATGCTAGTGTTCACAGCAGTATTCTTCAGTGTGGGAAGTGGCCCTTTGGTATAACACACTTCAATAGTTTAAGCTCAATAATAATAACTCTCGTTTAACACAATATTAAAGTGACTCTTATAAATTAGAAGATTGTTTTCATGATCTATGTAATCCACTCTATTAATAAAAATAGAACTGAAGGCTCTTGGCACAATTCATTTCTCACTTCCACTTACAAGTGGGCTCTAAATATAAGAAATCAGGCTTGCCCAATTAATCACAGCACTGAACAATGCATCTACCTGAAAAGAATGTGAAACCACTGCTATTAGAAAGTTTAATTTAAACCCTAGGGCCAAATTAAAAAGCTTTCAAATACAGAGATTATTGTCCATTAACAGTACAACACAAATTTTTTTTTTCATTTCATTTTAGGAAATTATTTCCAGAAAAAAAGGAAATATAACAATTTGCTAAATCATTTATAGGGGGTCGAATCTTATTGCTGTCACATTTTCTCATGAACAAGAAAATGGCAAGAAAAAATAAAATCAGTCTAATAGGAAGTGTTTAAGATCCAAAGATTTTATTTGCATCCTCTGAGTGACAAAAACAAGATTTTGCATCTGGTGTCTGTGTACTAACTGCATTTTCCACTGTCTACTCCTTAAACGCATTTCTGAATGTGCGGCTTTAAGAAAGAATAGTTAAGTGAATGAGAAGGAGGTGATATTTCATGTACTGTTCCCACTTTGGGATTGTCATATTGCATCTGTGGGATTAAATCTTTTAAGGAGTTGTCAAGTTTAATTGGCGAGTTTGCAGTTCTGGTTTACTGGATACATCACACCACCAAGATCTTTTTCTTTTATCACTTTATGTTAACTCCATGATTTAAATATTGCCATCTGTGAACAAAGCCTACAGAATTAAGAAAACAGCTTTAGTAAATTGAAATCTTAACTGATGCATAATTTGAAGATTTTAACATTGTTTATTTGGTATTCAGCATATTTATCCTTCTTTTCTCATGGCAGATATTGTATTTTGTACAAGTTCAGTATAGCAGAATGCCTTATAAACATTTCGGTAGGTTTAAAGACTATAAAAAAGGAGAGCAAAATCTATAACATTAACAACAGACAAACATCCTTTCAAGACTAAGGACAAATACTTCAAATAAATAATTCAAATTAAATTAAACTTTTCCCATTATGTATGCATTCTGTACTGTCTGAGACCTAACACTGCATCTCTCTTTTTACCTACTAAATTTGCTTTTACTGCCTCACAAATCCAAGCTCTTCTGTTCTTCAATTTGTGGCTTCTCTTCAGGTCTGGGCTTAAATTTAACTTCTACAAAATGTGCAGAGGGCCTTGCCAAACACCCAACAGCCTAAATTGTCCCCCCCCCAGTTATTCTCAGTTATCTCCCAAAAGGTTTTTTTTCTTTAAACCATTGTTCCAAATTATCATACTATATCTAAAATTTTGTTTCTTTGTGTATTACATGTCTACTCACAGAACGTGTATTTAGTTAAGTTCAAGGACAAAGATTTTTTTTGTTTGTTTGTTTTTGTTGTTTCTGTCAGTACATACCCAACATCTAGTAGAGTGCTGGCAAGTAGTAGTGAAAATAGCAGTGACAGGAGGCGAAGGAGGATCAGATGGAAGAATAATACAATTATCTCATAATAAAGGTAATACTTAAATAGTGAACATTTTCTGAGAGTTGTATGCCAGGCGCTGTGCAAGGGGATTTGCATTATCTCATTTAGTTGTTAAAAACTTCCTTGGAGATAGATGCTACTATTATCTAAGGTTGGCAAAGAGAGATTTGAGGCTTAGAGAGGTTAAGTAACTTATTCAGGGTCAAAAAATTAATTAAGTTAGTGCCAGGATTTAATCTCTGACCATTCCACTCCAGGGCCTACATGAAAAAGCTTGTCAATTGAATGGGCAGATGTGTGAATAACGGAGGGAAGGAGGAAAGGAAAGAGAGAGAAAAAGAATAAAAGGAAAGGGAAGCATGGATAACATGCTGAAAACATTTTTTTCATTATATCTGTCAAATATCTAGCAACTTTAATAATCTAGCTTTTTAAACGATGGGTTCTGAGAATGAGAAGTTGAAAGCCACTCCAAATGATGTTTTCAGGTGAAAATAGTCCTTTTAATATATATAGCTATTTTTGTTAACAATGACTATCATAACACTTTTGAGAATCAACAGTGTATATGAAACATCTAACAATACAGCAACTATAGCTATTTCCTTAAGCCACACGACAGGTGTAACATTTCTGTCCACACACAAGGAATGCAATGATGAAAATAACTAATATTGAATTAGTGTTTATATGTGTCAGTTTTGCACTAAGTTCTTTACTTCTGCTCGTTCTTCATTAACCATCGTTATGGCCTAGGAGATAAACACAGAATCATAAGGCCAGCTGAACTTGAACTCAGGATTCAGATTCAGGCATTGTGATTTCAAAACTATGACTCTTAGACAGTCACTCTCCAGAGGACTTGAATCAGTTCTGTGTAAAGTTGGAAGCCATGAACATAGGAAAAGATTGTGAAAAAATTTTAAGTTTATAGGTATGATTACTTCAATGAATTCTCCCAATAACTTGCAATTACTTTCTATTTGACAATTGGGAAAATGAAAGTCATAGAAGCCGAGTAACTTGCTGAAGTTTCTCTAGCCAGTATATGGCAGAACTAGAATTTGATCCCAGTCCTGTGTGTTTACAAAGCTCATGCTGATTTCATTTTAAAGCCACAATATTTTGTGGAGCTTACTGTATACTGTATTCTGAATATACTATAGCTATCTTGCTATAGTATTCCAGGTCTCCATTTGAATCATTTGAATGCTGTTTCTGGCATAACTCTGAATAGCTGCAACACCTCAATTTACTCCTTTGAGAATGGTTATTTTCTTTAGATACATGATATATGCAAGTGCAGGAACTGCAACAAAATGATGATGATGCTATGGTAGCTAGCACCAAACTTGAGAGTTGACTCTTCTCTTGGATTGGTAAATTGCATCTTAAAGGTAAAAAATAATAGTTTCACTATGAGTGTGCTAATTCCAAATATATATAAGCATTCATTACATTAACAACTAAATATTTATGCATTGACAATAAAGTACCATCTGAAACAAGACTTTTAAAAGATAAGATTTGTAAGCACTGATCTGTAAATGTAGAAATTCAACTAAAATCTCTTTTATAACTAAAGTCCTATAGTAGTATGAAATGGATATATTGTGACTAAGCTAAATAATGAGTGATTATTTATTGAGCAACTCATCTGATATTCACCAAGAGGAGATTAAATAATTAGACCTTTAACTATTATTTATTGAAGATATTTAATGATATAAAAAAGGAAGTGTCATGTGCTCAACATATGCAGATGCCTGTCTAAATACTGTTTTAAAGACTTTTCTCGTCATCTTGGACATCAGAATAACAATAGAAATACAGTCTACTAGAAGAAGCACTAAAGTAGAACTTCTGTAGATCTCAATAGCCATCATGGATTTTAGCAGCTGGCTCAGCCCAGTGGGATAAAGAGAAGATACACAATCTTAAGTTTTCTTCATCAAGAGGGAAAGAGAAGTGGAGCTTACACCCAACATTCCAGTGTACTGCCTAAGATAAAAGGACAAGCAGCTCTTGGAACCAAACATGGCTCAGTGGAATTTGGAGAAGGTGTATAATCCTGGTAATTCTTTGAAAGAGAAAGAGAGGGGAGTGGAATATGCACGTCATCAAAATAAATAAGTAAGTAAAGAAACAAATAAATAAATAAAAACTTTGAGACCCCTAGAATCTCTAAACCTGACTAATTGGTGCAGGCCTCTTCTGGCCAAATCCAGTTCATGAAGACTAGGAGAAGTGCCTGTTTCTTCCAGTACACAGAAATCAATACAAAGCTATAAAGATCATGAAGAATCAGGGAACTATGACTCTACCAAAGGTAAAAAATAAATAAATACTAAACAACCCTTAAAAAATGGAGATCTATGATTGTCCGACAAACAATTAAAAACAATTATCTTAAAGAAGCTGAGTGAGCTACAGGAGAGTGTAGACAAGTAAGAGAAATCAGGAAAATGATATATGAACAAAATGACAGTATCAACAAAAAGATAGAAACTATACAAAGAACCAAGCAGAATTCTGGATCTGAATATAATAATAATACTATATACTATAATAGTATAATAACAACTTGAAAATTTCTACTATGGAGAGCTTCACCAGCAGACTTGATTAAGCAGATCAACATACTTAAAGACAGGTCATTTGAAATTATCCAGTCAGAGGAGCTAAATAAATAAATAAATAAATAAATAAATAAATAAATAAGCAAAGTAGAAAGCCTAAATTAGTGAAATAGAAAATAGTAATATTATACAATTAGTAGCATATTTAAGACTACATTACTGGAGAGCCAACTTTTCCATAAAATATTAGTAAGTAAAGATTTATTTCTAAGAGAGTAGTAGGCTAAAGGAGGATTTTCCAGGGAAATCAGACTCACCAATACAATATAGGATATAATTCAGATTCATAGGGTTTCTAAGGCTGTAATACAACTCTTTTACTATGAGTTTCTTAGATAGGAGGTATATACATCCTTTACAGTTCATTTGATATAACTATGAGCAGAAATACATGTAGTGCTCATTATCCCATTTGATTTATCCACTTCTAATAATTTTTATGTAAATATAACAAATTCCAAATTAAAGAGTTATTTAAAATATTGTTATAATTAGATCCTGATAAAGTTAGATTGTATCTAACTATTATAACCTACAATGAATGTAACTGAGAAACTTTCTGATTTTATGTAAGAAGAAACTTCAAATAATAGATAATTTTTTAAAATATTAACTAACATATGTAGTTACAAATAGTAGTTGCAAGTGGTGTATACACTGTGAAATAAATTGTGTAAATCAAAACTAGTATTATATTTTAAATAATGAATGCACTCTTTAAAAAGCCATAGATTTATTTTACCTGACATTTTCAAATTAATACCAACTTAAAAATTACTCATGACCTGATTCATAATATTAATTTTTTACTTGATTTGATCTACCTGATTATCAGGCCTTGATTTTTTTAAGAATGATTTTCTTTTATATGAATAAAATAATCTGAAAATTATGAAAGAATGCTTACATGAAATTTGAAAGATCTAATCCAGAAAATAATCCATTTGCAAACACAAGGTTATCCATGAAGCTTTTTCAAATTCTTTTGAACCAGAGGCAGTATAATTTGATTTTAATACTTAACTTTGAAGTTAAATATCACTTCAGATTAGTGCAAAATAAAAGAAGGGGGGAGTAAAAACCCATTAGAATATATGACATCTTCTCTCTTGCATTACTTAAACTATCACATACACTAAAAATGTTTAAGTTGTTTCCTGATCTGACATTAGATTCTACCTAAGCTCCTTTCATTATGAAACACATAATTAGATTCTTATATACAATCTAGTAATCTCTCAGTTTCATAAAGATGGGTGACATATTTTGCCTCTTCACTTGAGTTTCCTCATCTATCAAATGAGACTACAACATTATTTTCCAAATACAATTGGCACATAGTAGATACTCAATTAATAGAAGTGAGGGTTAATTATTTTATAGTTATTTCTTTTGAACTCCCTTAATACTTTCTGGCATGAGGGCAGAGCTCTTGTTTGATTTATCTCTGTATTCTAAGCACCTTGAGTCAATGAGTATTTGATGCAGCTAGGCATAGTACAATGGTTCTTAAATATCAGCATGAATGAGAATCACCAGGAGAGCTTGATAAAATAAAGATTCCAGGGTCACATTCCTAGAATTCCTGATCAATAGATCTGTGGCAAGGTCTGATAATTTGTGTTTCTTACAATTCCTAAGTAATACCGATGCTGCTGGTCTGGGAACTAATTTGATAACATATCAATATGGTAAGAAATTAAGTTGTCATTGAGGTCAAATACTAATATTAAAATACTCACTTCAGTTTCTTTAGAGTGACTCTTCCCCTGCAGATAAAGAAAGTGGTCATTCAGTATTAAATACATTTTTTCCCCCAGAAACTCAATGAATTAACTGTGCCTGTCCTGGTCCTAAGATTGGATAGTATGGGACACTCCAAAATTCCTCCATCAATAGTACCTTTCCAAGATCTCATTGCTCCTCTGTACTCCTGACTGTTGATAGCTAAGTAAAAGTTCTGCTTATAATCCCTAATCAGCCCAAATCTCTGCTCATTTCTAATCAGGATGGGACTTCATCTTATTCTTGCTTCTATTTTCACCTTGGACTTAACTCTCAGCATGATGCCAGCTCAGAATCTGTGACCTACTAGGAGGCTATATTACCCCAGAACTATGACAGGTACCATGCTTTGGTGAATAAAACACCATTTTGTAAAGTATATAGTCTAGTGAATTCAAGAGAAAAGTTAAAGCTTAAGTAAATAAATGTATGTATCATCTATACAATGCTATTTGATATAAAGAGAGTCTTTGAAATCCCTGAAAGAATGTGAAGAGAAATAGCACAATGCAGTTAAGAACAGACTTAGAAGAAAACATTTCTTTAGAAGGCGAGAAGAAGAAGATTGTGTACCTAACTACTACACTACTAACTGCTGCACTTGTTAGTCACTCAGGCAGACTTAAAACCACTTGTAAAGGTTTAGAAAAAATTAACCTTTATCTCTGGACAAAATCACCTGTAACTATTATGACATAGTCTAAGATTTACTAAAGACTGTAGTACAGACATCATAATCCTGTTTTTCTTCTACCATATGGAAATGGGTTCAGCCCAGAGACCCCATAGTTTTATTTGTATTGTATTGTATTGTATTGTATTGTATTTTTTTATTGCATACTCTTTTTTAATTAATTTTTTATTTTTTGATTAGTGTTGAAATTTCATATTATTTTATGTTAATTTTAGATGTACAGAATAGTGGTTAAACATTTACATAATTTACAAAATGATCACCCTGATTAGTTTAGTACCTACCTGGGACTATACATAGTTTTTATAATATTACTGACTATATTCATTATGCTATACTTCACATACCCATTTTATAACTATACATTTGTACTTCTAAATTTCTTCATATTTTTCACCTACCCTCCCAACCCCGCTCCCATCTTACAATCATCATTTGTTCTTTGTTATCTATGAGTCTATTTCTGTTCTTTGTTCATCTCTTTTGTTCTTTAGATTCCAAATATAAGTGAAATCCTATGGTACTTATTTTTCTCTGTCTGACTTATTCTATTTAGCATAGTACCCTCTAGTTTCATCCATGTCATTGCAAATGATAAGATTTAATTTTTTTAATAGCCAAGTAATATTCAATTGTATGTATGTACCACATCATTATCCAATTGTCTATTTATGGGTAATTAGCTTGCTTCCATATCTTGGCAATTATAAATACTGCTTCAGTGAACATAAGGGTGTATGTATCTTTTTGAATTAGTGTTTTAGTTTTTTTTGAATAAACACTCATAAGTACAATTTCTGGGAGAGACACCATAGTTTTAAATTCACCATTTTACTGTGTTTTGCAAAATTCTTAACCAAGTTATAAAAAGATAAAAGTCTGACTTTATTTTGGTTTGTATGTTAAGGACCTCTATATTAGAGCACATTTACATGTGAACAATAATAAAATAAATGTAACTGTTTCTGTTTTTCCTTACTACCATTATCTTAGAAAAAAGAACAAAGTCTAACATAATTATAGCTGTTCACTCAAAAACTTTTGGAGATAGTAATATCTAGTGAAGTGAGCAGCTGTATCAACAAAGGTAAAGGTCCACATCTTCAAAGATCTGGCAGGAAACATATTAATGAATTATTTGTTTTTAAGGTCCCAGTGCCTGAAGGCATGTTCAGGATCTGGACCTTAAAGCAATGTACTTTTGAAAAACTAAAAGTGACAGGGCAAAATCTGGATGGCTTTTCACTGCTGAAAACAGGTGCATGCCTCTCTTTCATTTCACTGACACACATTCTGCACTATTCATCAACCTGATTCTTTTCTTCTCGAGTCTAACCTTTTGGTGACAGTAAACATGACTTGACAGAGGGTCCAACACAGAAATTACATGATCTTTAAACTTTTTCTGATTTGTGACGGGTTTGGGACACATCTGGACTAATCCATCTGGGAAGAAAAATATCTTTGGAATTATCATATGACAGTGATCTTCAGGAGCAAACAGCCATGTGTTTGTGCAAAGTCCTTTCCACTTTAAAACTAAATTAACATAAAAGTAATAATCTTCTACCTAAAGAATCTTATTTAGTTAGAGGGAAAGGAACATTTCCCATCAAATCAAAGGCAATAATAGATCGGCATGTATTTTTAAAATGCTTATGTTACAAAACATATCCTAGAAAATAGATTATAAATTAATTCTCTGGATTTAATATTAAATAGAGATATGTGTGTAACTGGGAAAACAAAGAAACTGAAGACATCTGTGGAATTTAGGCATTTACAAAGTTGGACTATTGATAAAAACATATGCTGATATAAATATATCTGTAGGTCAAAATGTCCTTCTAATTGAATAACATCTTAACTATTTATTCCAGCAAAAAAACTGTGATAAAAATATGTGAACTAAATACTAATGTAGCTACTATGTAGTTGTGAAATTAAAGGGAAGAACTATATCCAACCATAAAGTTCTTATCTGCTCTGTGGTAGAGAATAGGTGTTTTCTAATCTTTCTTTCTCTTTTTTATCAGGCAAATTGGTTTAAAAATTATAATATTATGAACTAGAATAAATTATGGAAATTCAGTCCAGTAATCTTTTAGCAAAAGTAAGGAAAATAAGAGATTTTAACTCTATTAAATAGTAGGCTTGATTCAGTGTTTTTATTCTTGTTGCATATAACTTTATACAGTGAACTTTCAGATCACAATTTCTCACACAGTTAAGCAAATTTTTTTTGTTTTTCATCCTTCTCTTCATTTTGCTTTCCCAGATGACCAGCGAAAAAGCAGGCAGTCTCTGCTGTCTTCCATTCTGAAATAATTAAAATTCCTCCATTTCCTTTATTGGTATACAATTTCTACATATAAGATCTCAATAATAATTTTAGTAACACTTTGAATGGTGAATGGCGATCATACTCGAGCCACTTAGCAATCTGTCACTCAGTGTATGCCAAGAAAGTGTCTTTCTAATGTGTAAAATCCTTGGTGGAGATACTCTACCCAGGCTAAAACAAATTTTTAGCCACAATTATTTTTTATAGCTGAAAAATATCAGTGTTCTTATTATTGGCTATATTAGAAAGAATAGGAATTCTTTTTAATAATATTAACTAAATAACCAACTTATTTTTCTAAAGATAGAAATAGAGATAACAATTACCTAAGTTTCTATTATGCTCATGGAATACTAGCCATCCAACTATTGTATTATTTCATTATATTCTTCTGCTCCTTTTCTTAGATGTTTCTAAAGATGTATTTTATAAGTAAACATTTTGGACTTCAGATTGCACTTCTCAGTTTCAAATAAAGGCTTTGTTTTGATTCTGATATCCATTTAATATTAGATGCTTATAAAATAACATTTAAGTATATGCAGAGATTTCTAAATTAAAGTTGGATTCATAAAAGCCATTCTATTTTTATTTGGAATTATGTAATGTGCATTTGTAAAATAATGTACTGACTACATTTTTAAAGTCAAGATAAATTCCTAATTAATTACTTTCCTCTAGTTGTTGACTTCTAAGATAGAGTAAGAAATATTTCTATTTAGCTAAAAATTCAGTGTCAAGTCCATAGAATAGTGAAACATAATTATTTGTAAATTTATCTTTATGAAATAGTCTTAAAAATGTGTATGTATGTACATAGGAAAGACTCAATGGAAAGCAACTGGGGTGGTGTTGAGGTTTATTTCTACAAAAATAGCAAAAGATGAATAAATGTTGGTATTTTACCAAGAATTTATCCTGAGCTATTTACAGAAAATGTGGCCTATACTCAGACTCTCATGATTGGTCATGGTGTATGGAATAAGGACAAGAAGTTGACTGGGAATTGTTTACCAACCAGCACTTTTGTGACAATAGCAGCTTTAGAGTAGAGAAATCCTGCAGTGTATCCAGGTGTACAAACACACCTAGAGACTTGCAACATTTCAGTAAACTCTCCCTGTGCCTAGGCCATTTCTGATGCATTCAGTTTTTCTAAACCTAGTTAATAATTGCACATAGTATTGTCACAGATGAGTGAAATGGGGACAGAATTTAGTACCTACATAACCTCCACCATGATTGCTATTAAACACTGTCAACCACCCCAAATAAGCACACCTCTTAATTAAAATATCTTTGTCAAGAAAACTTATCTTCATGATAGTTCTTTAAACCTGTTTCCACAGAAATTCCACCTTTGCATATTTGTCTGAAGGAAACAAAAAACACTATCTTGAAGAGATATTGCATCCCCATGTTCCTTGTAGTATTCAATAGCCAAGATATGAAAATAATCTAATTGTCCATTGATGGATAAATGGACAAAAAAAATGTTTATATACATTCACGCATGCGCGCACGCGCGCGCGCACACACACACACACACACACACACACACACACACACACACACTACTCTTACCAAAAGAAATCTTTCCTTTTGTGACAACACAGATAAGCTTTAAGGGCATTATGCTAAGTGAAATAAGTCAGACAAAAACAAATACTGTATGATCTCACTTATAAGCGGAATCTAAAATAAAAATATGTGGAAACAGAGATCAGATTGATGATTGCCAGAGGTGGGAGTGAGGGAAGATATTGGGTAAAGGTGGCCTAAAGATACAAACTTCCAGTTATAAGATAAATAAGTTCTGGAGATGTAATGTACAGCATGGTAACTATAGTTAACAATACTGCATTGTATGTTTGAAATTTTCTAAGACAATTCTTAAAAGTTCTCATCACAAGCAAAAAGATTGTAACTGAGGTGATAGATGTTATGTAAACTGATAGTAGTAGTCATTTTGAAATACACACACATATATGTGTATATATATGTGTGTATATATATAAATCATTAAGTTATAAACTATAAACAATGTTATATTTCAATTATATGTTAATAACTATGGAAAAAATAAACCTAAGTTCTCTCATCATATGAATTCTGAAGCTTTCAACAATGATACAGAGTAGATGCTCAAGAAATAATCGTTGATTGAATAAAAGTGTTAATGGGTGAAAAGAGTGTGGAGATAATAGGCCAAATTATAGCTCCCTAATTTAAAATCTTAGGATTTCTCCTGGGGTTAGTGTGAGGCTAGGGCTGCAGTGTGCTTATAAATGTTTTAACAAATGGTTAGAAACCCAAATGAGAGAGAACAACTCAGCCATTCAAGGTGAATTAAATTCTGTGAGAGGCTCTTTATCTAATAGTAAGTTGATGTGAGCCAACATAGAATTAAATCAAGATTTTTCTAAAGAATTTTCAAAAGCATTGATTAGGATTTAGATCATTGTGTAATCAACAATGGGATTCTCCTTCCTCAGGTAGGGGAAGAAGAATTGCTGAGTTTAGGATTATAACAAAGGACAATATATAAAAACAGAAGGCAACAGTATTTTGTAGGAGATAAACTAACTGAGAATTTCGTAGCATTTTCTGTTAATAGGAGTCTATGTATCAAGAGGAATCAACAAATTTAGTGAGAACCCTAGAACTAAATCCGCCATAGATTCTACAAGCTTTGTAGCTGCTACTGTAGCTCCTAACAGCAGGAGACTATGCCTTATTTGATATGCCATCAAAGTGCATATAGTATTTGGCCAAAAAGGAAACAAATACATGATAATTAGATAATCTTAAAGTTGGAGTCTGTTGATCATTAAGCTAATTTAACTTACTCTTACCAAGAGCCTTTTCATGTTTTTTGTTTGTTTTGCTTTTCTTCCCCTACAGAAAATTTAAAGCTTAGAGATCAATTACATAAATGAGATGAAAACTGAGTTAAAATTGGCACATAATACCTTCAATATTAGTGATAAAATTTTCCAGAATTTATTTTAGAATCAATCTAGAAAAATTCTAGAATAGATAAACTTTTAGACATACGAGATTTACTGTCTTGGGATGTATTATAGTCTCGATAATTCACTTTTGTTGGTGGAACTGTAATTTCTCCCATTTAGTTGGTTGCCTTTTTGTTTTGTCGATGGTTTCTTTTGCTGTGAAGAACTTTTATAGTTTGATATAGTACATTCATTTATTTTTGCTTTAAATTCATTCAGATGTGGAACATAAAACTGAAAGCAACAAATGAAAAAAAAATAAACAAACAAAAACTCATAGACACAGACAACAATATGGTGGTTACCAGAGAAAAAGTGGAGTGAGGGGAAAGAGAAGAGGGTAAAAAGGGTTAAATATATAGTGATAGAAAAAGACTTGACTTTGGGTGGTGAGCATACAATGCAATATACAGATAATACATTATAGAATTGTACATTTGAAACCTATATAATTTTATTAAGCAATGTCACCCCAATAAATTTAATACAAAATGTTGGAAAGAGTAGTGGAAATGTCAGCATGTAGGCCTAATGATGAATATTATCTAAAGGTACTAATTAATTTATCTCTGAAATATCTTATTTTGCTGTTTGTAAGATTGAACCAAGGTTCATATTACTTTAGCCAATAACCATAGATGTAGTTTCTGAAATAGATTGGTCTAAGTTATGTGCCTTTAGGTATTTCATTTCAGTAAAGTTTATTTCATTAACCTTTAAGTGCTTTTAAGCATCCTGCAATTAGTCTTTTCCAAGGCAAGCTTTTGCATCTTGCGGCTCCACAAAAAACTTCACTAACTGATAGAGGTCAGGGAGGCCTCAAGTGTATGTGCCCATGACAAGTCTAAATATTCTGATAAAAAATTTTCTGTTCAGGGATAGGAGGAATCTTTAACAGTGTCACAGAGATATGCACATGATTAGAATTTGAAGACTATGTACCAGGAATCTTCTTCAAGGGAAGCTTGAATTTTTAATATATGTTTCAGGAGAGAGGAAGGAAGATTAAGAAGTCATTGGATTGAATTTATATTTGGAGGAAGTTGAGGTAAGAGAAAGATAGAATACAAATAAGAAAAGTAGAGCTGAATTTGCCTCTTTTTTTGTTCCTTTTAAAGAAGTCTTTTAGGAAAGCAATATTACTGTTCAGATCATGTTTGAAAGCTTCCTCATACTGTTTAAAGAATGAAGACTATTGAACAGTCAGAATTTCATTTCTTTTTGTTCTAAGGCTTCTCTCAAATAAAAATTTCTTATATTTAAAAGTTCCAAAATTGTTCTCTGTAATTTGAAATTGTCTTTCACCACAGTGAAATTATCTCATTTAGTGGAGAGGTATGAATGAAATGGAAAAACAGAACTCACAGTAGTTCCAATGGAAACAAAGACAAGATTAAGGAAAGTTTCTATAAAGTTTTGAAAAGATGACAGAAGTCTAATGTATACTAGCCTAATGAAAATATTGAACTGGGATTTGACTCTAGGATGAAATTTATTAACTACATTTATTGTCCACTCACTATTGATTTTCTTTTTCAGTAATTTCTCTTTATCCACAAAGAATACATCCCAAGACACCCATTGGATGCCTGAAACTGGTGATAATAGTAAACCCTATATATACCATGTTTTTTTTCTATACATAAATATCTATGATAAAATTTAACATATAAATTAGACACAGTAAGAGATTAATAATCACAATAATATAATAGAACAATTATAACAATATGCTGTAATAAAAGTTATTTAAATCTCTCTCTCTCTCTCTCTCTCTCTCTCTCTCTCTCTCTCTCTCTCTCTCTTTCTCTCTCTCTCTCGGATAATCATTCTGATTTACAAGATGGCTACTAAGTGAATAATGAGCCGGTAATGAATACAGTGTGGAAACGCTTGACAAAGGGATGATTCACATCTCTGGTAGGATGGTATGAGAGTTCATCACACTACTCAGAATGATGCACAATTTAAAACTTATGAACTGTTTAATTCTATAATTTTGCATTTAGTATTTTTGAACTATGATAGACAGTGGGTAACTTCAACTGCAGAAGATGAAAGTGTGGATGAGAGACAACTACTGTATATACAAACAAAACTTGAAGAACTGTATAAGTAGACAGACAATAAAAATATAATCTGATAAGAATTCACAAGCCTAGAAATAAAAAATAAAGTTATAGGGCTGAATGAACTATTTAGAGATCAGATTCAGGACAAACTAACTGTGTTTCAGACAATATGGCTTTTGACAGGAGGATTCTAAGGAAATGTTAGATGTGCACACTATCACTGGGTTAGGTGTCCTAGGCTGCAGTGATAGGTGTCTCAGCAGACTTTTGGTAAAATTTTTACTTCTTTTGAAGCTCAAAAGCCAAAGAATATCAGAAACAAACTTATACTCAAACAAAATCTACTACAGCAAGAGAGAATGCATCCCAGAGGAACCTCACGAGCCTCTTAGAGAGGCAAAGGGAATGGTGTTCACTATAGGTTTAGGCTTGTGTCATGTTCTGAGTATAATCTGTTGGAAGTATCATTAGCTAATTATCATCAAGAATAGGAGTCTTCTCTTTCTGTAATTGTCAGAGGGTATATTTTCAAATTCTTATATTAATGCAATCTTTTGAATTATGTTATGAGACTATAGGTAAAGAAAATGCTTTATTCTGATTTTTCATTAACGTAAGGCCTTTAGGTAGTATCCAGTATAAGTTCATGTAAAACCAAATTTCTTATTACTTTTTAATTTTTTTTAAATTTATTCTTACCAGGTGCTGATCATTGTTCTAAATTTTAAACATATAATAGTGTTTAAAACAAACAAACCAATGAAAAATAATCTTACTGTTTTAATGGGGCATCTATTCTAGTGTTCTAATGAAAAATGTAGAAAATAACTAATTTAAAACTAAATATATCTGGGCAATAATAAGTGATAAAGAAAGGTTTTTGTCATGGTGTTATTTTAAAGAATCAACTGATGGCTTCTCTGAAGTGGTGACTTTGAGTAAAGATTTGAATGAAGGAAAAGTATATGCCTTTTGAAAATTCAAGTAAATAAACAGTGTTGCAAGCAGAGAGAATGGATTAAAGGCCAGTGTGGCTGGAGCATAATAAGACTAAGAATGTTATGAGAAGAGGTCAAGGAGATAAGCACTAACTAGATAACATGGGGTCTTGTAGAGTGTGATAAAGGTTTTAGATTTCTTCGGTCATGAGAGATTATGAGAAGTCATGAGAGTTTTTGAGTAGGAGACTGACATAATGTTATTTATTTTTTATAGATGATTTCAGTTGCTGTGTATAGAATTGGTAAGAAAGGATATAAATGAAAGCAAGGGATAAAATCTGCTGCAATAATCAACATGAGAGATGATAGTGACTTGATTAGGATGATGATAGAGTTATCAGACATACTTGTCAGGGTATGACACAAAAGTAGGGTCAAAAGGGCTTGCACAAGGATGATAGTGATTATAGAGAAAAATAAAGGATGATTCTTGAGTTTTGAGCCAAATAAACTGAGCAAATAGTGAATTCATTTCAGAATGGGGAAAACTAGGACAGAATGGATAGGTTGGGGAAATATCAAGAGTTCTGTTTTGGAAGTGTTATGTTTAAAATACTTCTTGGACATCCATATACCACTGTCAAATAGTCTCTGAAAAGAGATGGATACTGAGAGGTGCTGCGAGCCATCAGTGCATATCTAGAGAAATTAAAGCCATGAACCAGGTGGTTTCTTGGGATAGGTGTAAACAGACATAAAAAAGATTGATGACTGAAGTATATTGACTTAGGGTGGTAAATACACAATGCAAAATACATATGGCATATTTTTTAATTGTACACTTGAAACCTATATAATTTCATTAAATCATGTCACCCCAATAAATTTAATAAAAATATTGTTATTTTAATAATTTTAATAGTAAACAAATAGCTATGGACTTACAATTGATGGTCTGGTAAATTTCATCATTAATTTACCTACATGAACAACTACCAGCCTGTGTCCTATCCCTGTTTGTCCTGATACAGTTATATCAATAAAAATGATGTGCCGAGTAGTGACATATACCATCCTTGTGAGAAAATTTTATCACCTTACCATTCAATTTCTATAACTCAAAAATTATGTATTATTATTATTATTATTTTCTTTTTACAGATAAAGAAAATGTGACTTGGGAGGTTAACTCAAATGCACAAATTCATTATAAGCAAGTGATAAAACAGGATTTAAATTGATGGCTGTGTGACACTGTCATCACTGGGGTGATGTAAAATCTGGTGACACCACAGCGGCATGGGGGAGGCAGAGGAGGTGGATAGTGGAGTATGGTGGACGTTGGTGTTGTATCTTGTCCCTGGGTTCTTCCCTGTCAAAGAATTACAGGTCTGTGGGATTGAGAAAAAGTAAGATTTATTGAAAGTACATTTTAAAAAAGAGAGGGAATGCACTAAAAAAGTCTGCAGCCCTGTGGAATTTAGGAGATAAAGAGATAAGATAGTATACACTAAAAGCGGGGGGAGGTTTCCAGACAGAAATGCTGTGACAAAGCAGAAATTGGGAGGTCTGTTTATATTTGGTTCATAATGGGAGGGCTTAGATGATCAATGTGAGGTCATCTTGATTGACAGTTGGCTGCTATATAACAGTTTGCCTAGTGTGCATGTGCTTACTCAGAATTTAGTTTATTATAATTAGATTCTTGAAGTTCCAGGCATAGTTACATTATAATGATAGTATAATGAGGCTGAATTTATGGGTAGTACTTTCTGCACATGCCTTTGTGGTTGGTTGACCTAGCAGCTTTTATGGCCTTTATGTTCTAGGATAATTTATAACCCTAAAAAGGAGGTATTTCTGGGAGGTCCTTAAGGAAGGTTTTCAAGGGAAATTTCTGTGGTTACAGAGCTGGACCTTGGCTCCTGTCACTCATGCCTGACTAACTACTTAACAACACCTCACCCCCCAGTCTAAAATTTTAATTAGTTTATACTGTCTCCATAAGGGGATATTGAACTTGAACAAGCTTGAACTATAAAATTCTATGTTAGTAGATTCCTGCCTACCAGGAATCTATAGGAATCTCATGTTGATACATTTATTGCTTCTGCTGTTTTGAGAACTGTTGCCATATTCTTCAGATATCTTACTCTCATTGTACACTAAAAATTCAACATTCTAGATTTTAGATTAATTCCAGGTCTCTATCCTTCCACATGGCTCACATGCTCCTCCCTTGAATGAGGTACCATTTTCTTGACCTGGTTGAGTAGGTTTGAGGAGCAAGCTAAGTGACCACTCAGTCTAGCAGAAGAGAGTTACTGATTATACCTCAGAAGGTATTGTGATATTGTGTGCCACTCACTTAAAACCCAGGAACAGAACCAGGGACTCGAAACCTAAGGAATTTAGGTGGCAGGTAGTTTTTCACTATTAAATGTAGGTGTCTTTCTACTACCCACTTTTTTTCTTATGTGTCTATATTATATATAAGCTGAAAGATGCTTTTTCTAACAAAAATGTTTCATGTCAAGTTATTCCAGCGCCATTCGGGAAAGTCATTGACTAAACTAATAGTAGGCTTCCAAGCCAAAAGTAATTATGTCATATTGCTCTTTTTTGGCAGGGAGCTATTTTTTCCTGTAAATGAGGCACTTTAACATAAGCATACTTTTACACAGTAAATTGGAGGAGGATTTGATGCAGATGCCTTTCAGGTTAGATACAAGATCATATTTTTCCCCTCTTCTAGATTATGGTAATGAAGTGATCAATCAATCAATCAATTAATCAATCAACATACTTTTCCTGATAATCACTGTGGCAGATAGTTATTTGAAATGGAAATATACACCTGTAAAAGTTAAGTCTCTTCTTGATAGCTGAACATTATGTGATATTTTCTATTCAGACAATGCTTTAAAATCATTCATGTTAGTTTTTTCTTTATTTTGAGGAGTGTTATTTCTCTGATTGCCATTTTTGGAGGAGCAAAGTGGTTCAGGAAGGTTAAATAACTTGCCCAAATATGGCTAGAAACCTGATGGTAAAAATGGAGTTAGCAATCAGATTTGTAGCCCATCTATTTTAGTATAGGTCAGTATAACAGGTGTGTTATCTTCATTTCTCATTTTCTTCAGAAGAGAAACTTAAGACATCATGAAAAGCTATGAAATTGATTTATATATTGTGAAGGAAAAAATTATAAATATATATATATATATATGTATATATATATATATATGGAAAAGGACTAAGCATTTTAAATACAAAAGATTTCAAATACAGAAATCTTTTAACATAAAGCTTAAAGTACATAAATTATCTTCAGGAAATAATGCTAATTATGGCTAACATATATTGGTAGTTTTTAGAGTTGTATTCAGTATACTGAGCACTTAAATTACCTCATTTGAATCTTATTAAACACTATGAGGCAAGTACTATTATTCTTATTTTAAAATGAAGAAAATGAGGTAGTATGCAATTTTCTTAAGGTCACAGAAAACAAGGGTTGGACACGGCAAAGAAAAAGTTCTCTCTAATGTTCTAAAGACCAACTGCTTAAGCCCTAAATGACATTACTTCAGAACCCACTATGTTCTAGAAAATTTATATGCTGATTTTAAATATGTTTCTTACACAGTTAGACAATGCACTTGTGTGTATATATATAATAGTATTATGATATAGTATACAGTACATTAGAAACTAGGGCCAAACTTAGTGAAATAAATGTTTTGCCTGGTCAGAATTTTGGCACACCTTCAAATAGATGAGAGCAAAATATTTATTTACTATTTAACCTGCATGGAGACTGAGTGCTTCATAGGATCAGTTTGGGAAGAATTGCTTGGGGCAACATTTGTTCTCCACATTGTCCAGAGCAATTCAATTCTGACACAAAATTTGCATTCCCCAACAAAACAGAAAATAATGCAATTAATCAGACCTACTATTCTTACAGACCACTCTAGGAACTTTTACTACTTGTGCATACTGTCTATAGCCTCCCCACCTGTTACCACCACTCAAAGCAGCTTAAATTTTTGTTTCCATTTACTCGCATAAATATCTTCCTGAGAGGAGGTTTCCTTCTAATTGATTTAATCCCAGAGATGCACAGTGCCTCTGTGGATTAACACTCAGGTCAAGGGTTTGCTTGATTCACATAGGTAAATCTCTTTTGAGAGGAGGGACTAAGATTTCTCTAAAAAAGACACGTGCATCAGTTAAGGTAGCACTGATGTGGGACAGGGCAAATTTCCTCAAGTTGTGGGGAGACCAAGCCCTGTACTGAGAAAAGAAGAGGTCCTTTGGAAGAAAGTGAAGAAAGAATTCAATACACACACCAAAGTTAGAGTCAAAAGGAAGCTTTATTAAGAAAAAGATAACATTCCACAGAATGTGGCCACCAATCAGAGATAGAGAGTGAGAGGCACCAAGAGAGGCTTGGAAAGACAGTTAGCAGAGGCTGAGTGTTCAGGGAGTTCAATTTATATATCATTCTTTAGTTCCTGTGAGTTATTATTTAAAAGACTTTATTAACCCATTTCCTTTGATATGGACATACAATGAGGAAGGGGAAGGGTATGTAGCATGAAAAGGTAAGAATATGTAAAGTGAAAGAATGGTTGGCAGTTCCCAGCCTTTAATCCATAGATTCCTCATGGTTTTAGCCAGACATGGTTTCTGTTTCCCCTTCACAGGTGTGGGGTTAGCAATACCAGTAGAAATCTTTCTTTGTTCTGAAGGTGTCCTACTGGCCTGGCTGCAGGGCTGATGAGCACATTGCAGTCTCCAATTGTGGCTTGATTAACACTTTAATTCTCTTGCCTCCTCCCTATATTAGTATTAGCTGCTGTAACAACAACAACAACAAAATGTTTAATGACTGCACAATAAACACGTTTTTTGAACACAAAAAAAATCTAAATGATATTTTCTGATTTGTGGGTAGCTCACAGTCAAATGAGTTCCTTTTCTTCTAGGGTCCCTGCAATTACCTGAGAGCTCAGATACTCTGAATCCAGCTTGCAGCTAGAGAATAAAGAGTGTCAGGATGGGGCTGCTATAATATATATCCACTTAACTTTTAACCATTTTTTCCAAGAAGTGACATATTACTCCCCTACTATCCATCCTTGTGTAATAGTCACAGTGCCTCACATAGATTCAAATAGTGATGGGGAATGTAGAATGTAGAAGGGTAACCCTTCTAGCAATAAACCTACACAATGAAGAACAACACTTAAATACTGTCTCTGACAAAGAATGTACAAGTGGCATGAGATAATTAGGCATTTACCAAGTAAAGAGCAGAGGACAGGGCATTCCAAGGAGACAGTATAGCATGCTCAAAGAATGTGAAAGCATAATTATGTGATGTTGTTATAAAAGTGAGAGCTCAGAAGAAGCAGTCACTAATTTCCAGTGTGCTCCAATCAGGAAAAAGCGAGCACTATACAATATGTGCACAGCATTTTGTACTACGGAGCAGAGAACATGGAGTTTAACAAAATGTAGCCCCTGATATAAAGACAGTTCTAATTCTCATATGAGTTGCAGACACTGAGTCAACCAACTATTCTTCCCCAAGGTGCCTTCTACTTTTGACTTCTAATACATTGTGAGTTACTAGACAATGTTAATTTCAACATTTTGAATTCTGGGAAAATTCCAAACTAGCTATTACTTGATTTATTTATCCAAAACTCACTTTCATAGAATGCTTCTAAAATATTAAATTTTCTTATTGGGGCAAGAGATAAGGTAATAAACAAGATAGACAGTATCTCAGCACTCATGGAATTCTCATATGTGTGGAAATTTTATGAGTTGGGGATAATTTCTAAATTGACAGACAGCTGGTTTAAGTTTGAAGTAGGCATATTGACAGTTCAAACAGAAATGGCATCTTAGTATATGAGGCCTTACGAGTGTAGTTTTTCATTATTATTTTACTGGTTTTCAGAAGATGATTTTTCAATGAAGAGTGTTATAAAAAATAAGACATGAAATTAAGATTTATATAGAAGACTATTTTAAAGATACATTGCTTTTCTTTGTACCCTGGAATTTAAAATAGATATTAAAAAATGAGAGAAGAATAAACTACTTTAGACTACTTTATTTTGGGGAGCGGTATTTGATAACTAAATTAGAGACTGGCTAGAAATTTCTTGAAAGAATTAATCTGATGCATTTGATTAGATCTCAGTGTTCATAGATGTATAATTCAATATAACTTTAAAGGCAACGTTTTAGCCAACACCTGATTTATTTTAGTTGATTCGAGTAGTTGAAATATGAATTAGAATTCTTCTTTCCATTTAAATGCAGATTCTGACTTTCCACCTAAGAGGAAAAAAAAGTCATTTCTTTGGACTAAAATACTAATACATCTGGAAGGTTCATTTACATGAATATTTCTTCCCAGCACTGGAGGTCTTTTCTTGTGATATCTAGAATATTTATTGCAATAATTTTACAATCTTGTATTTACTTCATCACATTATGCTATGATTTCATGTGCTAAATAATGAAGATAAATGTAAATTAACCTTTCAGTTGGCATTGAAAAGGTGCATCGAAATTTAAAAATAGAAATGGTGAATTAAATAGCCCTGAGTGACCAAATCGTAACTGAAAAGCTAGGTGCATTAATATACTGACACAGATATAATATGTAGAGCCATTTTATACCTTTTCTTTTATTTATCTTTTTTCACTCTTTAAGAATTGAATTCTGGTAAGAATGTTTTAAAAATAGAGAGCCTTGGGTTATGTATGCCAACTCATCTAACATATACCTGAAAAGCTGCTACACTTATCTCCAGTGTGGAGATTTATAACACAGAGACAATCAAAGAGTAGAGATAAATCATTCTAAAGGAGTTATATTAGCACCTTATTAAATGATTTTTTATTGTATTGAATGGTAGCTAAAGCAATAATTTTATTTTAGTGAAAATTCATAATTGATAATTTTTTCCAGTTCAAATGCTATGAGAATCTAAGTCCGAATATGAATATATATACACACACAATAACCATGGTTTTTAGGATATTTACTTGTGAACACAATTTAAAGTTAGAAAACAACATTTATCTCAGATATTTAATAAAAAAATTACAAAGTTATTTTTATCATATATTTCATCCTTCAGAAGAGATTCAATCAGACAGAATATTATTTATGGCAAATAGTACATTTTGTTGTTATCAAGGATTGAACATTTTTATGCATTCATTAAATAAAACAAAATTTTAAGTCACCTTATGTACTAGGTGCTGGAGACATAGAGGTTAAAGAACCAGTTTCCAAAGCATGTAGCATATAACCTAAGTCAAAAGTAAACTTCAGTAGTCGTATTTTGTAAGACTTAATTTGGAACATATAGATTTGAAACACTCTAACACTGGTTTCCCTAATACCATCCTCATCTTTTTCTTGTGATTTCTCTGGTGGATCCCTCTAAGTTTCCCTCGGGACTCTGTTTCTTTTGGTAGTATTCCAAAATTATTCTGAACGATGTGCTCTTGTTACACTATACTATACTAGAGTGATATTACCCAGGTGCAATCCTCCATCCATCATCTCTATCAGGGATTATCAAACTTCATGGTAAGTGCTTGTGATAAAAATTAGGTTTGAGTAGGTCTAGTTGGAGCTCAGGAATTTTAACATGAACCCATGGTGGTTTTGATACATACAGGTCATCTAAAACCCTCCTTTGAGGAACATTTATCTGTGAATTAACAATATCCCAATCTATAGCTGAAGCCCAGAATCTCATTTGGAATTCACTAAAACATAATCAACTACTTATTAGAAATTTTCTCTTGGTTTTTGCAAATGCTCCTCATACTCTACAAACCTTCCTATAGCACAATGCCACTGCCCCAGCATATTTTTTATACTATATTTCCTGGCTTAGAGAATTTTACCTTAATATTCCTATATGCTACATTAAAAATCTAGGTGTTATTCCTAACTCTTTGCTCCACCCTATTCCACTCATATGATCAATTACAAAACCTTATAGATAACTCTTAAATGGATCTTAAATTTGTTCCATTCTCTATTTACAACTACTTCCTCCATTCTTACATTACTGCAACCTTTTTTGTTTACACAATCATCATTTCTCACATATATTTTACATATCAACTTCAAGATTTTCTTTGATTCTCCCAAATTGAACTCATACCACACACTGTAAATCAAGTAAAATTTTGATAAAATAAATCAGAAAAAAGTTAAATGTGAATAAATGGAATGTTCTTACCATAGTTATTAGTCTATGCATGATAAAGTCACATCTTAACTCTCCCATCTACTGTTTCTCCTCTTCTTGCACTCCTCCTGAACATATTGTAATCCTCCAAATGCACTCTACTCTTTACCTTCTGGTCTTTATACGTGCTGTTTCCTTTACCTACAATTCTTATTCTTCACTTAACTAACTCCTACTCCACTTGGATAGCATATCCTTGATGAAGACATATATAGAAACTTTAGCTTGGATCCGTTTTCCACATGTGCTAAGATTGCCTGATTTAGTCTATTAAGTATTTCTCTCATGGCAAATTTGAGACATACTTATACTTAAAAAATTATTCACTGCTTATCTGAAGTTAAAATTTAACTTGGAAGCTTATATCATGACTGGCAACCCAAACATGTACCCACATAATTTAGCACATCTCAATTGCTATTTGCTTTCTTTACTATTTGCTTGTATACTTTCATAAAGTATAAATTACTCATGGCAGCAACCATGTATTCATTTTTTCTATGTTGTGTCACTGCACTTTTTAGGTATTGCCTGGTATTTATTAAAAATATTTAATAAAAAAATGAAATAATGTTCCCAATATTCAAATCTCACTACTTCTGTTTTTCATTATACCATTTTGCTTCTAAATAAAAACAATGGAAAGTTTGCATTCATTAAATATAAATACTATAAATATAGAAATATTGTTTAATTTTTAACAGAAACTAGGACTTCAAGGCCTATAAATAATTATACTTTGGGTTTAATTTATCCCTGTGCAACAAATGTAATTTAAAAAATTATTCTATGAACACAAAACTTCACTAGGTCAGTTTTCTCAAAGACACATAGAACGTGTTAAATAATGATATGGATTGTCATTTTAAAAGCTTATTTCAATGACAAAGAGACTTTTTTATGATAAAGCATTAGAAATAAACAGAAAAATTTTTCTCATTTGTAGTCAATAAAAGAAAAATTTATAGTTTTTGATTTTTATATTTTTAAAACTTTAAATAAATAAATGTTCTTTGAAAAGAAAGCCATTTAAACAGTTTCCTGATACTAGATCTAGATTATTCTATGTATTGTGATAGAAAATAATGATCTGGATATTCTAAGTAAATTCTAAAAATAGAAAATACCAATATCAATTAAAGGTCCATTAAAACAAAGCTTTTCATAATTGACTCCAGTAGCAATTGATCTCCAAATGTCACAAGATGCCATGGGGCTCCTAGAATTGATGATGGATAGCAATTTTAGCAAAATTAGGCAGATATATCACAAAGCAGAAACAGCATCTGTTATATGATAAGGAGTTACTGGTGTATGAAAATAGCTGAAAAACAATATTTTGGGGCTAGTTGAAAAAATATGCATTTTCCCCTCCAGTGATATTTGAAAGTAAAGGAATAAGTAATCAAGAAATAGCAGAAAATGTTAAATGGTATTTATTCATCGAGTAAGTGCTTACTGAGGCCTGGCTGTGTGCCTAACATTAATATTCTCTCCTTTGAGCGGGATGTAGATGAGTAGCAAACAATAGCAGAGTAACTAACTTTTGATTCAGAAATGACATTTATTCTCCTGTCCATGACTTGTAATTTCTAGATTTCAGGATACTATCAATATTGGTGGACAATGAGTTTCTGTTTTGTGTTCAATGCTTGCATAAAGCAGATTTGTTTATCTCCACCCAGGAATGTGTGGTGACAGTCTTCATTCAAATCACAATTCTCATGCTATTACATACCACAGCAACCTTATCTCCACTATCTCTTCTCGAATATTTTTATCCAGCCCCTTACCATTTATACTGCTGTCCTTTCCGTGGAGGCTGTCTTTCATTATATATATATATATATATATATATATATATATATATATATATATATATATATATATATATATATATTTGTCGTTCTACTTTCTTAGTTTCTATTTTATAAGTCAGTGAAACAAGTAATTTGACTTCCTTGCTCACAACTGCAACTTCCAAATTATTTTATCCCTTTTATGAAGTTAACAGTTGTAAAAGTTAAGATAATAATGGCAGCAAAATTCTTATTCTTTTGAATCTTATGCCATTCACCTTAGTTACCCACTATCCTTCTCCCTTTTATCTTGACCTCCTATCCATTACTCTCATTAACTGAATAATTCAATTTATGTATTGTGGTATTTCTCTGCTTCCTCACTCGTGTCTCCATTGTCATGACTTCAATATTTAGGTAGGTGAGACATCCAAGTTTTTCTACTCTTCATTTTGTTACTTCCTTACTTCCAATAACTTCAGTTTCAGCCATTTACTTCCTCTGATGCAAACTATGTTCAGACCTTATCATTAGCAGGAACTGTGCCACTTCTGAGTTCTCTTTAAATATTTGCCTTTCTAGACATATATATATTTTTTTATTCCATTAGCTCACCTGTTTAATTACAATAGAATTTTTTGGTTACACTGACATTGCCAATACGTTAATCACACCTGTCTCTTGCTTTCTACCATCCCCTTCTCTCTTGACTGCCTATATCCCAGTCATTATAATCAATCCATTGCAAATACTGTGAACCCTCTCTGTCTCACTCTTTTGTCATTTTCTGAGTCTTGGATGATTCATGCACCTGGAAAACTACATTATCTTGGAGAAAATGATATGGCTATTTTAAAAGACTGGTATCACTTTAAATTTAGCAAAATAATTGTGAATGGACTAGTATTTTCCATGTTTTGTTTATTTATTCAAAAGATATGCATCAATAATCTTCTATGTACCAGAAGCTATTCTAGGTGCTAGAGTTATGAGTGAAAAGTTTGAAGCAGAGCTGGGCTTTATGTGTTATATATTCCAATTGGGTCTAGAAAGAAAGGCAGACTAAAACAGTAAAGAAATAAGCATTCAGAATATAGAAAATAGTACTAAAGTCTATTTATTCATGGAAAAAATATATAATGAGCACTTACTATTTGTCAAGTGTACTATTATAAAAATAATAAGGTAGACTAATGATATAGAAAGCCTTGGGTGTGGAGGGAAGGTTTATAGACACTTTATGATACCTCCTTGATGGGGAAACATTTTTGCTGAGACTTGAATTGTGGAGATTGGTAAAAGAGTATTTGAGGGGGTTAGGGATCAGTCTTCTAACATGTTGAACTGGGGAAAACAAGTTCTATCTAAAGACAGAAAGAAAATACAGAAGGAAAACCAGTGTAGCTGGAAATCTGTGGCCTTGGGAAAGATTAATGTAAGTTACAGTTGGAGAGATAATGGTATATTTTTCTTTTGGTAAGTAGTTATGAAGACAAGGAAGAAATACCAACTCTCTTTCAAACACCTTCAACCTTCTTTCATTATAAGTGAATGCCTTTATTTTACACATCATTTAGAAAACAGAAACTATCAAATACAAAATATCCCCCTCAACTTTCTACATATAAGCATATTCTTTTCTTCTATCCTGTTACAATGAATTTTGTGTCCCATCTCCTTCTTTCCTAGTTTTTACCTAACCCTCCTATACTTTCTTTCACCGTCTACCATTCTTCAATTATAAACTCTATATCTAATGTCATTAATATCTTTATCTCCATTTTAATCAACATTAAAATATATGCTAATTAATATCTCCCAATTCAAAAGGCAAGCCCTCCCTTAACTCCCGCCCTCATCTCTTTCTAAATAATTCTCTTCATTCAAGCTCTTATGCCACCACACCACAAGATACATTTGCTTCAAAATTATCAATAGCCTCCTCCATGTTTCAATTTGAAATGACTTTTCATCAACTTTATAATACTTAACAGGTCAGTAGCATTACACAGTATGCTACATAGTGGTAATGTTACATAAAACACTACATAGTAAATAACAAATAGACAATTTTTCTCCCTCAAATGTTCTCAAATACACTCTTCTCATATACTTATCTCTGTCTATCTTTACCTTTGTCTCTACCTCTAATAACCAAGATCTCTGAGACTTTCTAGCATGAGTTCTCTGGGTGGTCAACTAATGCCCTGTGTTGAAAACTAAAAGCTACTAACCATAATATAAAGTAAATTTATATTTTAATCAAGAACATCATGGGTATCCCACTTTTTATAGTATAATAGGTATATGGATATGTGTGTATGTATGTGTGTATAAATACATTTTTATTTAAAGATGTTTAAAGAAAAATATATATGTATATATAAACATAAGTAGTAGAAAGACCATAGTATACATTAGATACTTACATAATTATAATTTATGTGTCCTTATTATCTTAATCTCTCAGTGTTATCTACAGAAATGTCTCTCACAATTTTCTGAATCAAATCCTCCTCCCCCAAATGCCTTTTGCTGATCAGAAGGGGTCTTCTGTGGCATTCAGATTTGAACCGGATTTACAAAACAACGCAACACTAGGAACCATAAAAAGAAACAAAAAGTAAAAAATTATTAGCAAGCATTTTATTTTTTATTTTTATTTTTTAAAATATATATTTATTTATGTTTTAATAACAGTTGGCATGCAATATTATATTTGTTTCAGGAGTACAATATAGTGATTAGGCATTTATATAAATTACAAAGTGATCACCCATAAATCTAGTACCCAACTGACATCACACATATTTATTATCATATTATTGACTATATTCCTTATACTATACTTTACATCCCCATGATTATTAACTACTGATTTGTACTTCTTAATCCCTTCACCTTTTTCTCACATTCTCCGGACCCCACTTCCATCTGGGAACCATCAAAATGTTTTCTGTATCTGAGTTTGGTTCTGTTTTGTTTGTTTATTCTGTTCTTTAGATTCCACATATAAGTGAAATCATATGGCATTTGTCTTCTCTGTCTGACTCACTTCACTTAGCATAATACCTTCCAGGTCCAACCATGTAGTTGCAGATGGCAAGATTTTATTCTTTTTTACAGCTGAGTGACATTCCATTATACATTTATGTACCACCCCTTATCTATTCATCTGTTATTGATGGATAGCCAGGTTACCTCCCTATCTTGGCTATGATAAATAATGCTGCAATGAACATATGGATTCACATGTCCTTTTGAAGTAGTGTTTTAGGTTTGTTCAAACTAATCCCCGGAAGTGGGATTACTGGGTTCTTCTTTGTTTCTTGTTATAGCCTTTGTTTTAAAGCTTATTTCGTCTGGTATAAATATTGCTACCCTAGCTTTTTTTTTCCATTTTCATAAAATATGTTTTCTCATCTTTTTACTTTTAGCCTGTGTGTGTCTTTCTACCTGAGTCTCTTATAGGCATGATATGTAAGGGTTTTGTTTTTAATCCATTCAGCCATCTTATCTTTTGATTAGTGCATTAACCCATTTACATTGAAAGCAATTATTAATAGATATGTAGTTATTGCCATTTTATTATTTATATTTTTTTATTTTTTCTTCTTCCTCTTCTTTTCTTTCTCCTTCTTCTTCTAGTCCCTCTAACATTTCTTGTACTACTGGTTTGGAGGTGATAAACTCTAGCTTTTTCTGGTCTGGGAAGCCTTTTGAATATTTTTCAATTCTAAATGATAGCTTTGCTGGTTGGGGTAATCTTGAAAATAGGTCCTTGCTTATCATTGCTTTGACTATTTCGTGGCAACCCCTTCAGGCCTGCAAAGTTTCTGTTAAGAAACTTATGGGATCTCCCTTGTAGGTAACTAAGGGTTTTTCTCTTGCTGCTTTTTAAGATTCTCTCTTTGTCTTTAACCTTTGGAATTGAATTTTGATATGTCTTGGTGTGGATCTCTTTGGGTTCATCTTGTTTGGGATTCTGTGCTTCTTGGGCTTGTATGTCTATTTCCTTCACTAGGTTTAGAAGGTTTTCTGTCATTATTTTTTGAAATAGGTTTTCAATTCCTTGTTCTTTCTTTTCTTCTGGTACCTCTATGATATGCATATTGGTATGCTCATTATGACCCCAGAAGCTCCTTAAACTATCCTCATTTTTTTTGGACTCTTTTTCTTCTTTTTGTTGTTTTGATTGGGTGTTTTCTGCTACCTTATTTTCTAAATAGCTGATCCAGTCCTCTGCCTCATCCGATTTACTGTTGATTCCCTTTAATGTATTCTTCATTTCAGTTATTGTATTCTTCATTTCAGATTAATTATTTTTTATGTTTTCTATCTCCATTTTTATGTTTCCTATCTCTTTCGTAAAATTTTCATTGAGTTCATTTACTTTTCCCCTAAATTTACTGAGCATCCTTATAATCAGTATTTTAAACTCTGTATCTGTTAAATTGTTTGCCTTCATTTTGTTTAGTTCTTTTTCTGAAGCTTTGTTCTGTTCTTTAATTTGGGACATGTTTCTTTGTTTTCCCATTAAGGCTGCCTCCCTGTGTTTGTTTTTATTTATTAGGCAGGGCTCTAATATCTCCCAGTCTTAGTATAGTGGATTTATGTAGTAGGTGTAATTAACAAATATTTTAAAGCAATAGTTTCTTATATTCATGACATTTTAAATTACTAAATTTTAAAAGATATCTAAAATGCAAAGTACATAATTTTTTCGATGTTTTGTTTTAAAATAAATTTTCAAAGAAATCTCACTATATTTCTTTTTTAATGCCTCTTTCTCCATCAACTACTGCTATTTTTGTAGCCCAAAGCAGGTTTTTAAAAAGTATAGTGTAGTAATTGCTTCATTCTGACAGGAACTTTCATATGCTGAAGATGTGAACATAATTCTTTGATTGGCCTATTCAGTTGTAAACATGCCCAATGGGTAAATGAGTTCAGAGTATTAATCCTTTTTCAATATTTATACATTTGTGAAATTGTTAATGAAATTTTATAGTTTTTTTCCTCATACCTGTCGGAGATAATTGGTCTACAAGAGGCATGTTTGAAAGATTTGATAGTGCTGTATGATAAAGTGGCTTTCTGTTTTCTCTGCTGGCAACTCTGGGCAGCAGGGTTCTTTGTCAAGTTTCTGTAGTATTTCAGTCCCTTGAGCCACTGATAGCTATATGTATTTCACAATATCCTTGGCTTTGCATAATAGACTGCTCAGATCCCGAGGCATCAGAATCAAGCTAGTATTTACAGCTAAACGGTTTCCTTCATTAAACTCAAACTTTGATTTTCAATATATTAAATTTGTATGTTGTTCAAAGGAATAAAATGATCTCAAGCATTTATTTAATTGGCTTTGTTTGTACAATCATTAAATTAAGATTGTCATTGAGTATTACTTTATCTGGAATGATTATTTTAAAGCTTTCATTTTTCAAGTAATTTCAAAAGAATAGCTGAATTTTGAAGTCAATAGTAAATAAAAGTTTTTTTTTACTATATAATACAGTGAAACTGAACCAAAAATTCAGTTTAGATGTGTAGCCAAATCAAATTCACTAAATATATAAACTCTAAAATATTTTTAAGAGATTAAAATTAAATTTAAAAAATAGATTTTAAAGAGTTTAGATATTCTCAGGTATATACTATTAAAAAAAAGCCAATGGCTAAGAAAGTGTTGATATTTTAAGGTACTTCAGACTTTTTTCACTACATGCATAAGGATCATTAGAACAGGGCACTTTTTCTATTTATAAGTAAATGATAAGTCTAAACTTCTAGAAAAAAGTTTCTTCTTTAAACAGACAATGCAAAGATAAACTTGGTAATGAATTTTAAAAATTTTACAAAACTTAAATTTCCATACTTTAGTATATAGTGTTATTGCTATAAATAATACATTGTTTATTAAAAGGAAATGGATTTTTTTGTAAAGGTGTTATGCATGGTCATGTTTAAATGCCTATTTAAAGGGAAACTCTTTCAGATGAAAGAGAAGAACATAGATAGATTCACCTTCCATTATCATGATATGACCTTCAATGTCTTCCTAAACCTGAAATAAAATGGCATTCTCTGGATATGCAGGAAAATAAACATGACTTGCATTTACTCTGCCAATTCATCTTCTGTAAGCTGTCAAAAATGGTCAAGTTGGAATTATCAAGGACTCATTTTAATCTTGGTTTCATTTTCTTCCAGAAGCATTTTGCCAGAGAAAACAAAAGAAGCAACATTTCCTGCTCTGATTTGTAACTTGCAACTCTTTCTCCTGATGCCTTAGATTAAGGACAAAATCTGAAAGAACTTTAGAGTTACTTTCAGCCTCTTTACCATTTCAAACAATCAACATCCTCTAGATATAATAAGAAGAAATGGAATCACAAATTCCATTCAGGACTTTGATAATACCCATGGCTAAAAGTATTTTGAAAAAATCAGTTTTCTATTTCAAAAGCAGCCCCTTATTCTGTGCCTAGTGATGAAATTTATTAAAACTAGCAGATGCCTTTTATATATATAATTTTGCATTAAAGATCAAATTTCTGATTTTTGCTTCAGAAATTTATACAACATGCCATTTGGAAAGGCCAATATTTTGGTTCACTTGTCAATGTTAATCAGTGTTTAATGAACCAAAGTGTAGCTATGTTGATATTTTTATTGTGGCACTTGATCATTCTTTCATTGGCAGACCCACAGATGGCCTTTTTTAATCCAGAAAATATCTGGCTAAATACATTCTATTTTGGGTCTACTGTTGTTCATATATTCTTTGGAAACCTCTGCTGCCTTTGCTTTTTACCATAGAAGTTTTTAGATTGAAATATTACATTTCCTAGCATATTTGAAAACTCTACCCAATCTGCATCCCAACTTACTTTTCTAAACTTTATTTTACTGCTTCCTTTATATGTTCTCTGATTTAGATAAGCTGAACTGATTATCATTCCGTATTAAAATCTGTCACTGTATCTTCTCTCCTGGGCTTCTCTTCATTGGAATTTTCCTCACTTCCAACAACTCACCCTAGTCTTTATTTCAGGCAGTGTTGTACACTATTAAAGCACCACATACATGCCACATACATGCTCCATATATACTACACTTAATTTTTGCAGAATTTTTCATCCTTATTTGAACTCTAGGAGTATAGCTTTATCTCTTTCAATAACTTTCTGTTTACAAACTGTAGGCTCCTTGTTACCTTTCTTCTTTCAGAATACTTATTCAAGTATTCTCTTACAACTATTCTGCATTCTTATCACTGACATTTTCCTTTTACTGACTACTCTACTTTGTGTCAATCTTTTCAACTCTCCTTTCTCTTCCTTAGCTTGAACTTCATGGCACCCTTCATATTATTCATAACCCTTAGGAGATTGTGTCTTTATTTTAAACTCTACCTTGAATGACTCTATAATGCATCTTCCCTGTGCCTCATATTATACTCTATGAAAAAACAAACAAACAGAAAACTGGAAGCCACCAAAAGTAGTCTTTCTGATCATTCCTGCATACACATACATACCATTATATGAGTAGAATTGTTCTGCATGCTTCTGTTTCAAGAAAATATACTTCCAACCTTATCTGTGGATCCCATCTACTCTTGAACTCACAGGCACATTATCCTTTAACAAGCCTATTTCTTTCTCTTATACATTCAATTTTTCCTTCTTGTTGACCCAGAGATCTTAATCATAGTCAATTAAAAAATAATTTAAAAAACAAAACACAAACACAAACTTTATTCTCCCATTTGTCTGTCTCCAGTTATAGGCTCATCTCTCTTCTCTGCTTTATAGCTAGATAGTGAGATAATGGCCTTTACCTAAGGTCTCTTACTTACTATTCAACTCATGTTAACTAGGTTTCAATCTTCATGATCCTAGGAAATAAGTTTCATCAACATTACCAATGACTTCATGTTGATGTTTCTCAAGACTCAATTCAAAATCTCCTTTTTCACTTCATATTCTCTTACTAGGTAATCTTAACCACACCTCAGGGGTTTTATCACCACCAATGTTCATCTCTACCTCATATTCTCCTCTGAGCTAGACCTACTACTTTGAGTCTTAGCCAATCTATTTTCCACATGATAACTAGAATGATATTTTCAAAATAAAATTTTAATATTGTCTTTGAGGTTCTCTCCTCCAAATTTTCCCATTCATGCTTAAAATTCTTCAATAATTTCCCATTAGAAACTTCTCTATTAAGCTCTCTTCATTTAATTACCAGCCTCTTTTTGATTCATAGTAATCATCTATCACCACAGTTCTTCCTACTACAAGACATTTGCAAATGTTGTTTCCTTTTTCTTATATACTCTTTTATTTATTTTTAATTAAATTTATTGGGGTGACATTGGTTAATAAATTATATAGGTTTAGAGAGTACGGTTCTATAATATCTCATCTGTATATTGCATTGTATATTTACTACCTAAAGTTAAATTTTCTTCCGTCACCATATATTTGACCCCCTTTACTCGTTTTTACCAACCTTTGCCCTTCTTGCCTCTGGTACTACTAAACTGATGTCCATGTCTATGAATCTCTGTTTGTTTGTCTTTTTTGTTGCTTTCAGATTTATATCTCATGTACAAGTAAAATCATATGATTTTCAACTTTTTCTATCTGACTTATTTCACCAACTTAAGGACTCAAGGACTCAAAGACTTTGGTTGTCAGCTTTGAATGTCTGCTAAAGTACAACTTCCTCAAGGAAGATTCCTCTGGCCTTTCTCACTAGAATATACCCTCATATATGGATGGCATATCTTTCTAACATATCACTTAGTAGAGTTGTCAATTTATTTTGTTCAGATTATTTGATAATGTTTTCATCCATTCCAAGTGCAGTTAAAAGTTTATTTACTTGAATATAAATCTCCATTATCTAGAACACACCTTAATACAGAATAGTAGTTCAATAATTGTTTAGTAAATGAATGAATTAATTAATGAATACATAATGAGTTCCTCTTTCAGTCTATGCCACTCATCACAACAGAGACCTTGCCTATAATAAGAGTTCTACAAGTAATTGTTGAATTATATTAAGTAATTCTTATATATGTGTATATATACCTACTACTTATAATTAAAATATATATGAAAGAAAAATCAAAATAGAGTAGAATTTGTAACATAGAACAACATATTTATATTTAATTCATAGTAACAAGAGTTATGAACATTGGTTTTCTTTTGAATTATGAAATACATAATATTGTACTTCAACTGAGTTATTAGAACATCTGATTAAGGTTAGCTATACCAGTTTCTGTTTAAATTGAAATGTCATTCTGTTGTCCCTTTTAGACTGACTTGAATTGACTAATTATTTATATTCTACACTACATTAAACCCCAAATTCTTAAAATAGAAAAACTAGTACTGTCATACCTTTGAAGTTTGATTTTAATGAATATATTTTTCTCACTCATTAGAAAAAATATGCTTATAAAACCTCAATATAATATTGTTAATTTTCCCAGTTTACCCCACATCTTGTTTTTGAGAGCAGCATACATAAAACAGTAACAAAAAAGTTATTTATTAAGGATGATTTATTTTAGCACATTTTAAAGTAATCATTAATTTGTGACCTTTTATTAAGAGCAAAGATGCAGAAACCACAAGCAATAACCACTAATTACTAATTAAAGTCACTGATGAGAGAAATTTGAAAGAACAGTGTTTATATTTGCTTTAGAAGAAAATTCAGAAGTATGGCAGGGCTCTAGTTAAGGTAAAAAATTTTACCTAGTTCAGTTAATCTAATATCTAAATTGTACACTGTATATTAATTACCACTTCTAATTAAAATTTTTAAAATAAAACATTGCCTTTTTATTAAACAAAAAGGAGTATCAATTCTCACTAATTAAAAAAAAGAACTCATTATCATAAGATGGGGTTTTAGGAAGTACAAAAAATTTCCCAGATTTATTTTATAATAAATAACTTAATTCAAACATTACTAAAATTATATTAAACAATAAAAAATGACTGAAAACAAAAACCACTTTGCTCCTATTATAATTAAAAATAATACTAATCTCCTGATGGTTCTTGATGTCTCCAATTTAGCTTTATCAAAGCTCTACTCTTTTCTGCAGCCAGAGTGGTCTTTCTAAACGTCAATCAGACTGTCTTTTCTTCGTTCAAGTTCCTTGATTCTCTCCTAGCAATTCAGAATTAAGCCAAATGTCTTTGATTAAAAATCCTGGCCCTTTATGATATAGATAGAACCCATCTATCATTCCAGCTTTAGTCAAAGCCATTTACAGAAACACACATGCAACCTCTCCCTCTAGCCATATACAACAACATACCATTTCCCAGATGCTATATGTGTTTTCTTTCTCTGGTCATTCACATATTCTTTTGTACTCTATCATAAAGCTTCTCACTTTTTCACCTAATTCTTGCTTGTTTTTCAAATTAAAATTAATATTTTTTTCAGTTCAAATACCACCTCCTCCAGAATATTTATTCCTAATGCCTCAGTTTCTTTTAGAACCCCAGAGCACTTGACAATAAACTTCAATTACACACTTTATAACTGTAAGCATCAATTTATTTGTCTGCCTTGGGCAAAACTTTATAAACTTGGAGGACTAAATATTCTTTAAATTAATATCTTTTGGCCTCTGGCATACTAAATTTATTTGCCAATTATTTACCCATCTAGTGTGATGTTTCAGTTTCTTAGCCTGGAGCGGCAGACACAGAGATTTAAGACACATGATCTCCATACTCAAAGAATGGATCATCCATATGTTCATGTAAGAATGTCCAAATATATAGAAAAATTTTAAAAGATTTTCTTTGAGCTAAACTCACAACATACCAGGAAATAAGATCTCAAATGCTCCAGAAAATAAGTTTGCATTTGGAATTAAGGAGGATACATTTGGAATTAAGGAGGATACATGAGGAAGATTACGTGAAGGTGGGAAAAAGCAAGACGGGGATGGATTATAAGATAATTAATAAGATATATGTATTATCTTGAGGGTGGTTATACTCCTGAAGAATATGAAAAATAAATATTTCAAAGATGTGTTAATCTAGATACACAAAAAAATGTCAAATATAAACCATTTATTAAAGAAGTTATATGCATGAGGGATGACTACCTACCATGACCTGCTTGCTCAATTAGAAATTTATCATCAAATCACCCCATGAGGTTACTTTTGGTTAGATTTATTATAGTGCTCCTTTTTCAGCCACACATAGATAAACAATAAAGACTCAACACTTTATTGCTAACTGAAGTAATAAACAAAGAAATCTCACTTTTGAAAACTGTTTAAAATAAAAGCTAAAAACTATAATCACAAAAAGATGATGAGAATGACAAATTATTATAATTTAATATAATGTGATTAAATAAATGCACTCCAGATTTGTGACTGTTATACAACTTTAAGGTACTTTCAAGAACTAAAATTGAAATTCAGCTCCTCTCCTTTATCTGATAAAAATTTCTATAATGTATACTATATGAAGTATTTTATTTTTTATTGGGATCTTTGGCTTCAAAGATTAGCTTTACACAGCCACCTGGTTGATATCTCCTTCCTAATCTTCTAGTGTAAATGTTAATACACAAGCATTAGTTAAAAATAACTTGAAGCCCTCACAGAGAATTTTATGCTAGGTGGTAGAGGCTGACTTTCGTACTAGGTGGGGACAAAAATGTTTTTATGTTGCCCAGGCTAATGACTGACTTCATATGGAAATGAAATACTTGCTCATGGCGACATTCCAAGCCTACAAGTAGTAGATACAAGTGACATCTCTTAATAGTTTCAACAAAAAGCTTTTGTCCCAGAGTGTATTGGTAGCTGCTCTGTTAATGAAAGAATTACCATGCAAACAGCAGCTTTCCATCTGGTCACCCCAGGTGAAGGATATGTCTTCAGAACAATATGGCTGTCACTACCAAAGTACATCCAAAGTGATAAGCAACATGCAGTTTGTGTGTATGTTACTCAAAGTAAACCTGATGGAGAAAGCACAATGGGCATCACTTGTGTGTTCACTATGGTTGGTTTCCTATCAATGACAGGAGAGGGAAAAGCATTTTATTCCTTTCAACCCCAAAAAATTCTTTAAAAGATACAGATGTGATTAACATCGCTCTTAAGAGAACAGACACGTGATCTGTTATAGCTATTTCAAAATAGTATTATTCATATTGTTCAAATCTGGTGGCTTTATCATTGAACATCTACAGAGGTGATTAAATGGTTTTCTTGATATCACTCAAGGTAACAGATTTCAATGAAACTTATCAGTAATAACCTCTTACATTTGGTAAGTTTTATAAAAATACATTTCAATGTTTGCTTAAAAATTAAATTTTAACAAAAAAAGATTAATTCCCGCAAAGTATCTTGTAGAAGTTATTTTAACTGCAACTTTGGAGACTTATTTTCTCTTTGACCATTTTTGGGTGATAAAGAAGGGCTACTATACTGAGCAGAACATTATTCTGTCTTATCTCATCCATTCAAAGATACAAAAGAATCCTAATCAAAGTGTCTGTATGCTGTGTGGCTAGGGGTGCTGTGAAGATACACAGGCAAGTAACTCCACAAATTGGATAGATCTTGAAATGAGGGTGACACCATGATACTGAAACCTTATTAAAAAAAATTGGCATTGTTCCTAGAGCTTATGGCTCCATGCCACTTAATGAAACACTCATGATGGATGAACCGTTTCCTGTCGTGCTTATAAAGGAATGCTTGATATGATTTTATTAACATGGGCAGTGCTGAAACCTCTTTTTGATGAGCATTCTAATAAAGATGACCTCTATGCTAGCAAAAATTCATAAAAATAACAAAGAAGAACAAATAGATGAAAGAAGACATAGTTTTGATCATAAAATCACAACACGTTACAGATGTCTGATTTAGATAATCATGTGCTCTGAAACAGTATGCCATACATAGAATAAGGCCCAAAGAAAGAAGTCTGATTTTTGACTTTTCACTGGCAATGGCACTACAATATAATTACCATTAAAAAGCTATATATTGATTTTGAGAATGTGTGTTATTTAAATAATAATCCAAATTGCTTATTACAATACTTTATGGTAGTTGACAATTCCTTCACTGGGATTAGGAAGCCAAACACAAAATCTGCTATTAAAATTTTATTTGCTCAAAGAGAAACAAAGAAGCCAGTGCAGAAACCTGAAGAAATCATTGCAATCTAAACATGGAAATCATTTGTTTAGATGAAAACTTTAGACTCGGTTAGCTAGCAATAACAAACAATTTGGAAATGAGGAATTTGCAAATGTGGAGATGACATACGTCCTTGTATCTGACTTGCCTTTTCATTGCAAAACTGTTAATGTCCCTTGTCGATATCACTTCTACTGCCCATGATCTGTTTATCCCATTTTTGCTAACTGTTTAAGACCTAGTTAGAAGTCATACATTCTTGGAAGCTTCCATTAGTGCTCCACTCCTCTGCAGATGCATCTCTGCTATCCTCTGCTAACTTTACCCTCTTTATATCACTTCTTACATTGTATTTAAATTCCCCTTTGTCTTGATTGCCTCAATAAGATTATGACCTCTTAGAGGACAGAACTGTTGACCTTTTTAAAATTGTAGCCCAGAGTTTATTACCTAACAATATTTTTGGATGAAGATATTAATTAAGATATAAATGAATGTCTACATTTATTATGCAAACCATCTATAATTTATTAAGTCATTTTTGAAATATGTTCTAAAATAATCCATGTGTTTTGTGGAATGTTATAAAGTTGAGGTAGAACATTTGATTGACTATAAAAATTCTGATCATCAGGTATTTGAAGGATGTAAAAGTGTAAAAAGAACAATTATTTGAACTATCTGGGACACACACACACGCACATTTGTTTTGTGTGTGTGTGTGTGTGTGTGTGTGTGTGTGTGTGTGTGTGTTTTCCTATCTCCCATAAACCCTAACAGATATATATCTGTTGTATGGAGTTTTAAAGGAAACTTATAAGAATGTATGACTTCTACACTAGATTGTAAAGAATTAGCAGAAATGGGGTAGACAGATGATGGGTGGTATTGAAGTAAGAAAAAGTGGTACATAAATAGTTTGCAATATATAATATGTTATAAATATATTTTCATCATCTCTGTAACATTAGCATTTATTATACTCAAAATACTTGTATTTACTTTCTTGGATATGGACATTCAGAAGAAAATTCTAATTATATTTTATATTTCATATAAAAATGAAAATAATTGAACAATTCTATTTTATCTTAAGATAAAACATAGGAGTCTTAAAAAATACACATTTTAAGACTAAATTATTATTTAAGTTTGAGCAATGCTTTTAACTCACTTTTAGCCATAATTCTCTAATTATTTTATTCTTTTAACTATGACTTTGAATTACTCTTAGAAAATATTTACTTTACTTTTGGAGAATATATCTTGTTAATATATTTTATGTGTTAAAATATTTTCAGAATAAATACAAAACATGAACCTTAATAAATTATACATTTAGTTTTGTTACATCATTAAAAATATCAATTTATCAATTCAAATTAAATAAAATAATCATAACATTATAATTTATAATTTTAATTTCTCATTATGAATAAAGTATATTTCTTTCAAGGTATTAAGATAAACCTAAAATTTAAAAATATCTAAAATCTGATTCAAAATTTTATGAATTTAGAAATAGCACAATTATTTTAATTGACTCATTTCTCTTATTTGATGATATCTTTGTTAGTCAAATTTCTCAGCATTTATACAAAGGCTCTGTTTAAAATTTAAGTTAGAAGTAGCAGAAATAAAAATATTTAACAATGTCACTGTTTAAATTTGACAAGTTCCTGCACTTTACAATGCATCAAACAGTAATTTGTAATTGACAGTTTTCTTACCTAGACTGCTTCTTAGTCGAGAGATTGTTCTCCAAAGACAGTCAGCTGGGTAAATGTCAGAAGCTCAAAAAGTAAATTATAGTACAAACAGCGTTGATATTTCTATGAAATGGAAGAAAAGCATATTTATTTTTAAAATATAGAATTTTATTTAAAACAAGTGAAAACCTTCCATTGTGACCTTTACAAGATTCCAAACAGTGACGAATTTGGTCATTACAAATAACCTTTTCCAGAAAGAGCTTTACCATTCGGGACTTTCATTTGGTAATGTCTGTGAATTAATTTCCTTTCTACGAACTAGCTCATGTTATTAAATTTTTTATGAGATATTTTATCCCTGATATTACAGTTTTAAACAAATTTTAGAAGGGAAAAAGTAAGGGAGCAGCTATTCAGTACTCTGTCATTTTAACTTGTTTGGGAGAAATCATTCAGTCATTTTCTCCTTTCTGCCTTGTACAGAATGATATTATATTTGTGTGAGCTTTGTGGGTAATTATGTCTCCTAACATTTTTTATAGAGCTTAGGAGAACTCTATTCAGAAGGTTCACTCTAAAGCAGTTTCCAACTTAATAGGTCAGATTCTCTGGGTGCTTTCTTAAGTCATTTGTTTGGAATCTGGCACTCCTTTTCACCACGTAAATAATATTGTGTATGGCAGTTTAAAGTTGTTTTCCAAGTTAGCCTTTGCTATTTTTTTTAACTCTCATGGATTTAAAGAGAATATATATATATATATATATATGTATATATATATATATATATACATATATATATATATATGAAAAATATATAACATATGAAATATATTGTAGAATATGTGATTATCTAAAATTAATCATAAAATTATGAAAATGAATAAAAGAGTCAGCAAATATTATCACAAACTCTAAGTAGCTTGCATAATAACATCACTGTTGAAATATGGATTTCAAGTTCAATCTGGAATTATAAGAACATGTCCTGACCCTGATGCATGTGACGAAAATGCTATTTCTCCTCAATTTCACAATTCTAAGATGATGAAAAACAAGAGGACTATGGGTCTGTGTCACTGACTGGAGTTTCTCATAATATGAAAGGGCTCCTGAAAGGCAGAGGCATGAATACACTGCAAGACATAAGAAATTACGGTGTTCCAAAAAGACCAGATCTCTTTCTTGATTTAAAATTCTTGCCAAATTTGCCCAGAGATTTTTCACCTTTCTGCCTCTTTCTTCCCAGGTATACTGTCCCTGCCATCTTCTCCACTGTTACTAAGCTATTGAACTAAAAACTCTAAGGACCACTGGGAAAATAAGGTATATTATTTTATACTAGATTATCTACACAATCAGATGGAAAATCCCAAGTGTCCCCAAGAAGCTAACATAATAAGAGGAGTGACATTATCGGGTTTCAAAAAATTCTTAAGAATCATTAACAAAAATCATATCAGTATTCATTGGAAAATAGAGAAGACTAAATTTAGACCTTTCTTCTTAGTAATATATGAAAGACAACGAACTTTCCTGACACCTTTATCTAGTGTTAGTCACAAATTCTACCCTCTTATCCAGTGTAATGTTTTCTTATAACCTTCCTTATTATTGATATTATATTTATTTTCTGCTTCACCCACTGGACTAAAAGCTTTCTTGATGCAGATACATTTGTTTTGTGTAGGTTTGTGTGGTATCCCCAGGTGCTAGATCAGTGACCAGCCTATAGTAAGCAATAAATAAATATTTATTGAATGAATGATTAAATAAATGGATAAATGCTCATTCCAAGACAGATTTGACGACTTGATAATACATGTATGTGTGTGTGTGTGTGTGTGTGTGTGTGTGTGTGTTTGCAAACAAGAAAAAACTATCTTTTAATGGGAAGAACTTTAAAGAGATCTGCTTAATAATGTTTTGCAGATAGATTTCTTGTCTGAACCGGTTTTTCCTAACCCAGTCTCTTTCTAAAGCAGTTGTTTGGCTCACCCCTTTTCTCACTGTACCTGACTTCAAAGCCACAACTCCAATAGGACACCTGTGTTCTCCACTTCACAAATCAGCCACTACATAGTTCAAAGATATCTATAGGAGGATAATGAATGGATGATAGAAAGAGAAATTTATTGTAAAGCCCTCTATTCAAAATAAACCAAGGACAAACAGATGAACAAACAAACCTAGAAAGGAAAATTAGAAAGTGTCCAAAACCTATACAAATTATACTACATTCCATGACAGAATTATTTATTCATGTAGTCTTGCTTGGACTCTGAAGAGCTGAGAAAAATCTATACACACTTTGGCCCATGACCCATGTGACAAAAAAGACTATGGAAGCCACAGAGGTGATACTGCAGCATACTCTTCATGCTGCTAACCAAACCATTAAATTATATTTCCTGTTTTTTTTTTTTCTATCAGAGACAGAATACGTATACCTACAGGAAATGTGTCTCCTTATTTAAACACAAAAGATGTAACAAACAAAATATTATTAATTTTGCAGTGCTCTTATTTAGCAGACACAGTATGGAAATGAAGCTTTCCATAATGAATACTGACCTGAAAGTTTGTTTGAGGGATTATTCTAATTCTAATTAAGACTTCAGGTATTTGAATGAAAAAAATATACTGAAAAACAATGGTAAAGGGTAATAATAAATCAGAATCAGGCATACTGTGAACAACATTATAAAGACCAGAAGTTAAATAAGTATCAAATTTTACTCACTTTATTCACAATTTCCACAAATATTTACTAAGCACTAATTAATGCCAATACAAAATTAAAAAGGGCTAAGGAACTTAATAGAAACACTAACTTCAGTTCCAAAAACTTAATTTTTTAAGCATTCAGGATGTTCCAGGCACCACAAGAACCAATGAGGGTTCAAAGACAAAGACATCACTGAAACTTGGCATATGCTCACCATGCCAATTTTAATTCTGTGTTACAATTCACTTTCATTTTCTCCTCATTTAAATACTTCTGTTTTTAACACTTTGAAATCATTTTATTGACATGTAATCACCTAATATATTTAATAATATTGTAGTGAATAAATATTCTAAAGTCACATATACTGCAATGTTTTGCTATTTCTGGGAATACTTACATCTTGAGCATATAAACACAATATAACTTTTAATCAATTCCATGCTCCAAGGAATTGGGTATTTTTGTGATATTTTATGCCTAGAACCACACTCTGATTTAAAAAAAAAATATTATCAGTGAAGATGACAGGTATACGAAATCTAAAAACATGAACATTTGAAAAAAGATAATAATACATACATATTTTCAAAATGTATGAGTAAAAACTAGTACAATGCAGTTTAGTTGCAGCTTAAAATAATAGTTACTAGTCAATTGTTATCTATTTTGTGGCAAGAAGCATGCTAGAGGCTCTATATACTGTATCTCTAATTTAGCTAAAAATCCCTGTGGGTTAGATGTAGTTTTCCTAATTTTATATAAGGTAAATTCAGGCATGGAAAGGTTAAGACTTGCTGTTAATCAGCTAAGACTCAACTGAGGCTTCAGTTCTTAAGATTTCCTCAAGACTTTGAACTTTCTACTTAATTGACTGAACTAGTCAATAATGACACAACCAAATTACTTAGAAATATCCCCTGGAAACCTTTCTTAACAATGCTGATCCCACCATTTAAATATAATCTTACCCTCTAAATGCTATAAAACTTTTTAACATCTTTGACTTTTTCTTTGTTTCTTTTTTTCTTTTTATTAGTTTTAAGTATATAGTTAGACCTTTATACATTTTATGAAACAATCCCTGTGAACACTCAGTTTTCCCTCTAGCTTTACACCACGCCGTTATATTACTGCTGCCTACATTTTCTATGCCATGCTCCCCATCCCTGTGACCATCTATCAACACTAATTTGTACTTTTTTAAACCTTTACCTCACTCTCCCAGTTCCCTCACCTCCCTCCCTTCTGGTCATCACCTGATTGTCTTCTATATTTATGAGTCTGTTTTTGATTAGTTTGTTCTTTTTGTTTCTCAGATTCCACATGTAACTGAAATCATATGATATTTATCTTTCTCTGTCTTATTTCGCTCCTTTGCCTTCTTAGAAGTTGTTTTGTAACTATTATTTGCTTATCACTTTTGTCTCTTTTATTAAATTGTATTATGAAACATTGACATCAAATTTAAGAATCTATTAGGCTAAAAAATATAGAAGCCTGTATAAACCTGTATCCTTTGGCCAACTTAGCATAAAGGACATTTAAATATTAATTTTTCACAGCAAAATTCAATATGGGTTACATAATTTTAAAACCTTTTATTCCAGGCCTACCTGGATTGTAAGCATTCCCTAGCTTTCTCTCCTAATGACATTATATTACCTCCCCAAACAAGAAGGGATATTTCTACTTAGCTTTAACTGTAGGCATGCAACCCCCCACCCCAATATGGATGAACTCCCTGTGGTCAACAGAATTACAATCCTTGTTTTTCTGAAGATGTTTAGATCTAATCCCTGGTACCTGTGATTATGTTATATTATATAGCACAGCAGAATTAAGATTGCAGATGAAATTAAGATCACTAATCAGTTGATTTATAGGAGTTAATCCTGTATTACCCAGATGAGTTCAATGTAATAACAAGAGAAAGTCCATAGAAAGATGTGACTAGGAAGAGTATCAGAGTGAATGTGATAAAGGCTGGACCAGCCATTTTGGGTTTTAAAGATGGCAAAAAGGGATCATGAACAAAGGAATGCCAGCAAGGTTCTGACCTTGTTCTGCAGCCACCAGTCACAGATACAAACCTCACTGACATTCTTGAAAAACCTGTTTTTGTCATGAGTTAGTCATGAACACACTTTGTGAGCAAGTGAATTACTAAATGAATAACCACATAAGTGGCCTAATGTTTATTCTCCCACTAGTATAAGTGTGAATTTTTCTTACCAAGACTTAAGGTTAATCTTTTTTTTTCCCAATTAAATGACAGAAATTTCCTTAGTAATTTCCAGATTTTAATAATTTCAACTTTAAATTACTCATGTTTTTTAAATTTCAGAGAAAGGTACAAACAACACATCAGAATAAGTTCTCCATCTAAACATTTAGAAGACACAATAAAACATTTTAACTTCTATATCTATTATTTCAAATATAATTCTTCAAATAAATTACATTTCCAAGCTAGATCAGTATTGCTTTTATATTTCAGAAACCAATAGTTAGTTTTATATGGGAAAGATAGAGAAGAAGACTCCATAACAAGGAAAGTTTTAGCTCTATCAGGATGATCTTCATTTTGTTTAATGTCTATGAAAAACACCTTTTCACTTATACCCATTTGGATAAAGTCTACAATCAAGATTTTTTTTTATTTTTACAATATGCTTTCATATCCTTAGGAAGCAATGGCATTTCAGACACTCCTGCTTCCTTGGAAATTTAGAAATGAGCCTACTGTTCTACATTTCCCTTTGCCATTTCCATTCTCTTTTTAAGACAACCCAATATGCTTTTACACCATTTTACTTGCTTTTCATTTTGGTTTCTTGTCTTCTCCACTAAATACAATGGAGATTTGGCTTCTTGTCTTCTTTGCTAAAAAAACACCATTTGCTCAATAAAAGCATAATCTTTCTTTTTTTCTTCTCTATTTTGCTTTCTGGAACAGATATATTTGCCCTAGCATCCTCCTTTGATTTATTAAGAGATAGAAAGATAAAAGATATGAAGTTTATAACATCTGGATACAAAAGTATCTATTGTTTATGCAAATCATCTCAATCCCTCTTCCCTCAGGTAAGATAATTCTCTACAGAAGGAATATTTCTATTAGAACCAGCACCTAACTCAAATCTGCAATGTATTTCTTACTTTTATTATCTTACCTGGTGTGTGGCTCATTTTCTCTGTATAGTCTGTGGAATCTAGACTTCAAAAATTTCTCAGGGGTAAATGAAGAGGAGTGTAGATAAGCCAGAGAATAAACATGGACCAAACTACCTTTATTTTATTTTTTATTAATGACTAATCAACATCTCATTGTCCCTTTATCAAGTCATTCATTTTTTTAAATTTAAGAAACAATTCAATTGTGAAGGACATAACATTTTTTAAGAGTTGAGTATGTCAAATTCTGTAAAAAAATAATAAAGCAGATTACAGATAATAATGAGTGACAAGGCAAGGAGACAACTCTTCCATAGACCTCTTTGTTATCTTCTGAAAAGAGAAGTAAAGAATGTAAATAACTTGGTAATTACTGTTCAGACAGTGGAAACATCATTTCTAAGTTTACAGCCTAGCAAGGAATGAGAGAAAGGGAGAGTGATAGATAATGGCTTCAGAGAGAATGAAGAACTTAACTAGTAATGCTCTAAAAGCAGAGTTTTTGGGTAAAAGCTGGACTGGTGTTGAATCTTCTTCCACTTTCCCAAATTTAGACCTTGATAACTATGTACCCATATGTTCCCTTGAAGCTTAACCAGCTTAGGGACACTTATTAGAAATCTAAATATTTGGCTCAGCTTAATGAATCCTGGAAAGAAAGTGACCTAGTAAGCAGTAATGACAATAAGGCATTAGAGAACCCTGGTTCTGCTCATTAGAAATGTGGTCCAGTGTGTAGTAAACTTGGATCAGCTATTATTCTCTTGTGGGAAAGAGTGAGTAACTGTAGATGGAGAAACCAAATGTGAAACTTCAACTCTTAGTCATCTCATCATGTAGAGAGTTGTATGGAAAACTCAATGAAAAGTGAAGAAAAATATTTTCTGCTGATACTTATTAGCTGGCAACAATGCAGCTCATCATTTTGAAAGTCATCTAATATATGAGAGATGCCTGTTATAAACCTTCAAAATAACACTATTTCTAAACAATTTTCCAGTGATACTTATTTTATTATGACAGCTTTGCTTTGGAGCTGTCCATAATAAGAGTGCTGAAAGGCCATTAATTGTGAAATGTTAACATAATATAACATTTTATATAATTCCAGACAAAAAGCGACAATTTATGGACTGTTATGCGGTCATGTGTCATATAATGATGTTTCAGTCAATGATGGACTATATATACAGTGCTGGTGCCATAAGATTACAATGGAGCTGAATTTCCTATGAGAAGCAGAAGGCTATGCGGTTCAGGAGAATTACTGGGCAATAGATTTCTTCTAACTCACAGCACCTCAATTTTGAATGCACAAATTACAACCCAATCAGTCAGCTTCTGACCTGTTTCAGCACAGAGATGCCTGTCCCTGCCAGTGCTACACATTCAGGAGTGATACAATCCTCCCATATCTAGCTTGACAGTCTTCAGAGTACGTTACCATAAATTCTTTGTTGAGGACCTAAGATCCTGTGAAAGGACACAGGTCCACAGGAGCTACCTTAGCAGTTATTAAGTGCCACTGACACTTTCAGAATAGCTTTCTGTGATAGTGTGGAGCAAGCTTGTCTATGTATTTTGAAAATATTTTTAGATAAAAATGATGTAAAGCATAGATAAGTTTTATTTCTTCTATCAATTTAATGCCAGAGAGAGAGCCCTTTGCATTAGATAGGGTTAATGGAACTAAAAATACATTTTTAAAAACAAATCAAAATAGTGATTCTTCAGTTATACAGCTTCTCCATGTTAAAAAACCTCTTTTTTTTTATTAAATGAATACCACAAAGTTCCTTAATCTTACCAATGTTTCAACATACAATAGCCAAAATGAGTTTGCCAAGACAATTGCATGTTTTCTTCTCTCTCCATATTGATTTCTTATACCCACTGATACTTAGGCCACCTTTCACGCTCTCCAGACAGTCATTAGTATGGTGTTCTATGTCTTACCTAGACAGTTTCTCCTCCCACACCCTGTTTATGGAGCAGCACTGACAACTTGAATGTTTTATTTTTTGACCCTATCAGATGGAAGCGGCAGGAAGGCTTGTGGGGCAGTGTTTATAAAGTTTATAGTAGGATCAGTAATGTACTAAGCCTTTTCATTCTCTTCACTCACTCACTCACTCATCTAGAGCAACTTGCAGTCCTACAAACTTCATTCATGATAAGCGCCCTATACAGATGTACAATTTGTATCTTTTTAAACTATAATTTTACTATATCTCTTCTAAGTTTAGATACACAAATATTTACTGTTGTGTTACAATTGCCTATACAGATTTGTAGCCTAGGAGCAATAAGTAATATCACATATCCCAGAAGTGTAGTATATCTAGCTTTGTGTTCTCACAATGATAAAATTATCTAAGGACTCATTTCTTTGAACATATTTCCATCATTAAGCAACACATATCTGTATAAAAATTATTTTTTAAAATAACTTTTTATAAATTTGATTAAAATAATCTCAGACAGATGTAAAGATCATAGCCTTAAAGTAAATCAGCAGCGGGTCAATGTTTTGCTTATCTTTTTTTAACTCTCTATCGAAAATTATTAATTACCTTAATTTTAACTTTCACTTTTACAACAATAAAAACTCATTTATGGGGATAAATGAACAAAATCTTTTAACAAAGGTAAGGTGACATACATAGTAACATGATCACTCCCCTGCACACACACTCCAACCCTGCTGTTTTAATGTATACTGATTGTTCTGCATGAATTGCAGAGGTAATCATAGCGTTTTTGTTTTGGTCATAGAAAAAAAGAAGACACTGATGAAAGTATTGTAGAATTAACTGGGGAGGGTAATTCTTTTTGTCCCCAAAATTAAAGTAGGTTTGTTTGCTTGTTCCTAGTTATTGAAAAAAAACGTTCTTAAACATTCACACCAAATAGATAAATATAGAAAAAAATTGCTTATAATACCACGCTAAAAAGTAATCATTGCTAATAATTTTCTGTATGTTCTTCCAAATATATTTTCTAGCATTTAAGAAATGTAGCTTTTAAGAAAACAGAATAATAATATACATATTGCTTTGAATATAATTTTTTTCACAATAAAATACACTGTGATCCCATTTCCATGTCAATAAATATACATCTATGTCATTTTTATAAATAGTGGACATTCGAAATATAGGAATACATATATCAAGTACAATGGGCATATTTCACAATATGGAAATTCCATATTTTCCTTAACCTTATTTTATTAACAAAGATGTGTTGAACATCCATGAACATAAATTTTTGCAGATACTTTTGGGGGGCAATTTAGATGAACAAAATTATTACAAAAATTTATTTATATTTTACAATTTTGGGTAAATATTATTAAATTTTCCTGTAGAAAATTTATATGAATTTTTTCCAATATTATTGTGAAGAATATTTATTATAAGACTGATGAAAAATAGTCTTAATTTCTTCATTGTGCAAGAAAAATGACAAATATTTTTTACAAAATGTTTTCTCATTTTATTTTGTATATTTTTCATTGTGAATGAGGCTAAATAGCTTCATATTTTTTAATATCTTTTTAAAATTATCTGCTTGTGTGCTTTACCTATTTTTAAAAGGGGTTTTCACATTTAATTATATACTAGTACTCTTTATATATAATGGCGTTCAATCTATTTTATGATTGCTTTTGCATTTTCTCTACTTGACTGTGAGATTATTGTTAAATCATTATTCTCCACCTAAAATACTAAATCTATAATAATTCTTAATTATACCTGCCACTGTTGAGATCATATATTAAAATTTGTTTGCCATATTTTCCTATGGATAAATCTTGTCAAACAACTAAAGATTTCAATTGTTCTTTTAAACTTTCTAATTTTATGAAGGCAAGATTCAATTATAATAAGTGCTGGTGATTTGCACTTTTCTGGCTTATAAATATCTTCCCTTAAAAATAAATATAAAAAAGAAAAAAAATTACTGATCTACATTTTTCATCAATTTTTAAACTTCTCCAATATGTAGTCTACACCCCCTGAAGTCCAATGTTTGTTCCTATCACTGGCTACCAGTGACCTTCTGGGTGAAAATTTTTCTAGGCCTCTTATCTGTTTTTATGCCACTTAAGTACTTTGCCATGTAAGACTGTATTTTATACATGTTTATTTTTCCTTGGTACTGTCTTAGTTTACTGCTATGAAGTGACTTCTCTTTCACTTAAATTAAATCATGCCCATTTTTCTTTGCTCATGCCTCTTAATAAAATTGTTTTAAATGCTGGCATAAGCTAATGTGGGTTCAACCACCTCTGTGTTAATTCTTGGATCTGTAGTTTTGATCTATATTTTGAGAACCCTTTTAAGGACTATTTAATAAATATTACATAAAATTAATGAATGAATAAATAAAAAAGGTAAATAATACACACCTTAGAAATAAAAAATCTTTGATTCGAGCACAGTATAGCATTATTAATTCGACAACTATTTAATAAGTATTTACTATAATGAAAGTATAGAGAAGAAGAATTGCTGTACCACTGACTACATTGTAAGGGTAACCATAAGCCTCTCTTTGAGCTTTACATAGTTTAAAAATGAATCAGATCAGAAAAGACTTTGAGTCTCATATTATATGTTTTATGCTCAAATAGATTAGAAAGTGACAAAAGAGTAGCCAGAGCCCTCAGCCCCTTGCATAGCAAAACTGTCGACTTGCATTAAGACTTTCAGAAAAACTTTCTCCCAAATTTCTTTATACATGAACTAAGAAGATTCATTTTTTGCAAACCCCTGTTCTTGGAATGAGACAGAGATGATTAGAGAACATCAGAGACTGTCAGTATATGGTTATTTTCTTTTGTTGAATTTTGACTTTCAACTAGTCTTATCACCACTAAATATACAATCTCTTTTTTAAAAAGAAATATTTATTTTCTGATTACAAAAGTAATAAATATGGATAATAAAAATATAGAAAGTTGCACAAAATTTAAAGAAACAACAAAATGAACTCACCAGTGAATTCATCATAAAGAGATCATCCTAAAAAATTGGCTTTCCTTTTTACAGTTTTTCTGGATTAATAGTATAATCTAAACATTTCATTATGTTTTGTGAACATTTTAAAGTATTATTAATGATGTATGACAGCCCATTCTTCAATGTATCTCAATTTCTTAGATCAAATCATATGAAATTGCTGTTGTATGTTCAAAAGTTGAATAACAGCAATTTCATATCATTCAACCTAATACATCATCAGTTTTAAAAATTAGTTATTGAAGTTGATTTTAATGTTTTAATATTACATATGTTTCTTTTTAATGTTATTGAGAAGCCAATTTTACCCTAAATAACAATAAAATGTAACTATGTATGTAAATTTTACCCCAAAAATGCCATTAAATATTTTATTTTATTGGCATTTGTATTATGCTTGAAATAGTAGATTCAAAAAATAGAATTTAATACTATATTTTAGCACAATAAAATCTATAGTAATATATAGTCATAAAATAACTAAAATTGAAGTATATGGCATTTATTTTCTTCATTGAGTATATGTGATTTGTGTCTCTTATGATGAAGATAAATTTTGTCCATATTTGGACAAATTGCTCTGAAACATATTTCTGCTTCAGAGGTATCCCTGTTTCCACAGAACTGTAACATTTAATAAAATATCATTTTAAGTTTAGTTTTTGTCTACGGTCATGCTACCCTGAACAAGCCTGACCCATCTCATCTCAGAAGCTAAGCAAGGTTGGGCCTGGTTAGTACTTGGATAGGATACCACCTAGGAAGACCAGGTGCAGTAGACATAAAAAATAAGGGATTATAAACTGACAAAGTCCTTGCAATCTGTGAAATCAACCAAGAGTTGCCTTGCCTAAAAAAAAAAAAAAATGTTTAGGTTTTGTTTTACAGATGCTATGAGACACATCTATACAGAAAACTATATACAAAATGAAAATAATTAACCATTATTAATTCCTTACTATGTTCCAGGTAATTCCTTTCAACTTGTTTATTAAGTGATTCAGTATTATCTCATGATCACATACTGATGTAGAGTTGCCATATTTAAGAAAAATTTAAAAACAAAAGAGAATGTTAAATTTGAATTTCATATAGACACCAAATACACTTAAAAAAATTTAAGCATGCCACAAGCAATATTGGGCATATACTTTTATTAAGAGTATTTTTTTGTTTACGTGAAATTCAAATTTAACTGGGCTTCCTGTATTTTTTATAGTAACCTAACAGAGTTTCCACGTGGAAATGCGAACCTAGGTCAGTCAGACTTTCTAATTTTTTCAATAGAATTAGGAAATTCACTTTCCAACATGTTTTCTACCACTTTTCATGTGTTCCCAAGTAATTAAAACATTTTAAAATACAGTGTAAAGTAAGCAATACATGTCTGTGGGCCATGTCTGGCCTGCAGAACATCTGTGGGTAGCTGCTGACAGATAATATACTAGGTCAGCACTTCTCACACTTAAGTGCATATAGAAGTTACTTGAGGATTTTGTTAAAATGCAGATTCTAATGCAATAAGTCTGAGGAGGGGCCTGTAATGTTGCATTTCTGACAAACTTCTAAGCAAGGTCAGTACTAGCCTTCCGCTGAACACACTTTGAAAAAAGAAAGTATAAAGAAAGAAAATAGAAAAATAGAGCTGCTATTCAACCTAGTAAAAGGGGATACTGAAAGAATCGAAAGAGTGAGGCAGAAGGTCTTATACATTTATTGTTCTTTAAATAAACAAGCCAATTCTTTAGCATAAAGAACAAACACAAATTACTGTTTCTGATTCATTTATCATATAAAACATTTATTTTAATTCTTTGAAAGAAACTAAATATAAAGAAAAAATCAGCAACTTAAGTAACAATGCAAATAACAAGGTATTATCTGCATGAACACAGATGCGTGAGTACACACACATGTATATCGTAAAATGTGTGTGTGTGTGTGTGTGTGTGTGTACAAATAGACATATTTTCACACACTCCAACCATTTTGTGATTTTACTGACCTTTGGGAAATACATTAAAGGTAAAGTGTAGAGATAAATATCAAGGTAGAGTTTTAATTTCCTCTGTTGATTGGCTGCCCCCGACATGAAAGTACAATAAACTACTACGTCAGCGACAGCTGTTTGTCACTGGGGGAAAGGCAAAGATGAGAACAGGATAATGAAAGAAAGCAGGAAAATGGAAAAGGCAGAGAATCAATAGTGTGACTATCTGGTGGAGGGTGGGGATTGTAGCATCTGTTCATCTTTCTGAGGAAAGAGGAGAAAAGATATTCAGAGAAGTGAAGAGAGTTGGAAAAAGATGGAAAATGGAAGAAATTTAAAACACACTACCAACATTGAGGTTCTACCTTGTAGGAAATACTATAATGCACATTGTTTCCTATAATTTAATATGTTCTTTCCACCCAACCCCCGACAGGTGTTTAGTAGCTTACTGTGAATATTGAGAAGTCAACACAGGAACCAAGGTACATAGCTGTGAGCACTTCTGTCAAATCAATGAAATAATTATAGCCATGCAGTTAAAAATCCTGCTGATTCCAAATAGATATTTTGAGACAGATTAGTCCATATGGCCATACTTACAGTTACATAAATTTTTCTTGGCTTAAAATTATCACACTTAAAAAAGTTAAAATTGATTTTTCTTCTATTAAAAGAAACATTTTAATCTATGTAAACAATTTAGTAGAAATATGCCTTTTAAAAATATTAGTTCAAAATAGAAATGAGTTTTATAATGGCAATTTCTACTCAATTTGTAGCAGTATATATTAATGCCATCTCCATTTGCAAATAAGCAGATCATCTCAGGAAAATTGCCAACACTGAGGAAAAAGAGTAGTTAAGTTAGTATTATCCTTATCCAGGATTGTTTAGCCCCAAAGTTATCCCGTCTATACCTTGCATTTCTCTGTGGATTATGAATAATCAATTTTTATTTTATTAAATTTATTGGGGTGACATTGTTTAATAAAATTATATAGATTCAAGTGTACAATTCAATAATACATCATATGTATATTGTATTGTGTATTCATTGCCCAAAGTTAAATTTCCTTCTGTCATTATATATTTGACAGCCTTTACCCTTATGTACCTCCTCTCCTCTGTTCCTTCCCTCTGGTAACCACTAAAATATTGTCCTCATTCAAGAGTCTTTATGTGTCTATGTGTCTTATTCATTTGTTGTTGTTTTTTTTTTAATCAAAAATTTTAAAAATTATACTCTAAGTTTTAGAGTAGAGTGAAACTTGATTTGCTTAAGCCAATGATTCTCAAAGTGTGGTCCAGCATAGCAGTAGATATGGAAATCATTGGACTCCATTCCAGACTTACTGAAAAAGAAAATCTTGCGGGTAGGATCAAGAAGCATCTACTTATAACCTTTCAGGGCATTCTCATTTTCACTACTGAATTTTTAGAACCAAAGGCTCAAGCAGTGATTGTTTCCCTTTTTAAGATTCTCTTTCTTTTCTCATTTTCTGAAAATGTATAACCTTGAGAGTTCCTTAAGGACAGAAATGACTCACTATTAAGGTGAACTGCATGATTACTTTAGGCAACTTATTTATGATTGTGACATAATTTTGAATATTGCAACTTCTGGTAACATTCTTAAATATTAATGTGCCTGCTTCATGCTCACAAATATAGCTTATAGAAACTAATGTATATTATGCAAATTTATAGCTTTTTTTTTAAGTGGAACTGATTTAGGGTTTATGGGCATTTTGTTTGCAAGATTTGTTTACAAATAATAACTTTAAAATGTATATATTCATTATAGAAAATATAAACCAGTTGCACTATTACTTCATTGAAACTGGTTACTGTAACTTGTGCTGTTTAAACCTATATGTTCAATTACATTCAGAACAATCAAACAATAAGTGAATTCAATCAGTCAGAATTCTGCAATGTCTTGATTACCTACAGTTAAGGAACGGAGTAGTTTATTTACAATAGTCATCAGGAGAATTAGCTCACCAAACTGAGGTTTGGAGTCAGCATGGTCCTTCATAAGCAATTCATATCAACTGCAAAAGTGAATTGCCCGTATTTGATAACTAGAACGCAGCTGGTAAAGTAGCTATGATTACGTCTATAAGGCAAGAGAAGATCATTTGAATAAGATCATACACAAAGGCAAAATAAGTGACTTAAGAATAATGCAACTGGCTTCTTCTCAAGTCTTATAATTAGAGCCTCTTACAAATAGAGAAACATTTAAAGAGGTTTCAGCCTGGGAATACGTGCATGTATTTTTTACCCTTGTTTGACTACACTATTGCTAGGCAACCAGGCCAAAGGTATTAAACTTGCTCCCAGTTTCTTTAAACACACCTTTCTGACCTAGCTCCAATGTACATCAAGGATAACTTAAATACTCTTGGGGAAGTTCCAATTGCTTGCAATCTCTTCAAAAAAGGGCACTGTTTTGATAGATACACATTTAATATTTCTTTAAAATTACACAATTATTTAAATGTGATGCATGCCATGGTTAAGAATTATAGTATTTGCTAATTTGCTGTAAAACTTATACACAATTTACAACATTCACATTTGTGTCACGAATTACATTTCTGCTAATGAACTCATTTTTATAAATTGCTTACATAAACAACATAAATGTATTTAGTAGGATAGTTCAGAAAATATTTGTTAATTAGGATAAAATTATTTGTTAAATTTCTACTATTTTCAAACAATTTGGTGTAATTTTGAAATTAATTGAATGTGACAATGAGCCTAAGAGTGTTGCTCATCAACACCTACGGTTTTGACACTGCTGCATAAGGCCACATTCCTGTTTGTTTTGTGTAGTTAAATTGGGAGGCACAGACCTGTCACTTAATTAAATTTATAACAAATATGAAATATCATGCCTGTTAAATTATTGTCAATGATTATTTGATGAATAGAAATAATAAGGCAATAATTAGATTATGGCTATTGATATAATTAAGTGTTTTAAATTAATCAAAGTAATTAATCAATCGCACCAGTCTTTCAGACATGAAGCATGAAGCATTTCATGAAATTAGCATCTTAAATATTCTAGTTCTAGTTAGATTAAGAAAGTGTGTTTCAACTTTCAGTCAAAAAGTTGAAAGTGTTAAAATTCCCAAATTTTGTAGGGAATGTCCCAGAAAATGTCTTCAGAGCAAAATCCATGGAACGTAGAGTACCTAGCTCTCAGGAATTATAAAACACCTTCAAACACTACATTCCCAAATTGCTGTATAATGATGGATATATGAGTAAGACTCACCATTAGAATTTTAGGATGGAAGGTGAAAATGATGAGTAATTATTAAAAATATTGGTCATAAAGCAATGACTTGATTTCATCTTGACTTTAAAATCAACCCCAGATAAATAGGTCAATAGACAAGAAACAATACAAGAATCTTTCACCTAGTTAAATAATGAGATTGGTATCAAAGATAAAATGAATTCACAGATAATTTCTAAATTTTATATTTCTCTAAGATTTTTTCCTAGAGTTTATATAAATTTGGAAAGTAAAATGTCTTTGGGGAAACAAATAAAAATAATTAGTTTTTCCTTTTTATAACACTGTCATTTTCTCAATTTCTGAGTCAATTTCTCTAGATTTGGGACCACCTGCCTTTAGCACTTAGGATCAGCCCTGCCACATTGTATTGACTGTCTTGAGTTGTATTTGAGAGTAGTTTGATAAGCTATGATAGCACTTACTGAGTAATATCAGGGTATCTTTATTGTAATTTAATTTTAATAGCTTCTGCCTATCCCCTGCAATTAAATTCTTCTGCCCCTCTTAGGACCTTACTTTTTCATGACTTCTGTGACTATGTCATTGTCTGTGATCTGTCTCAGTGTTTGTCTTTTTTAGATTAAAATAACACTATTTTCTTCTTCTTGCTCTCCTTCTTCCCAACTCTCACCTGGCTTTACTTTTCAAAACCTAAACCAAAAGCGAAGACCCTGTCACCTGTCAAGAGAATCTCAGTGCAAACTACTCACTTTCTTTCCCAGACTTCTGGTGTTAATTCATCCAATAGTCTACAAAACTGTGAGTCATTTAACTGTTAGGATACCTAACTTTCCAGTGAAGATTGCTCAGCTGGGTCATACCTTGAAATATGTACCACTCTGTAATATTCAGCAAATTAGAAATGACAATGCTTGGAGGCATGAAAGAAGGAAAAGCCACAGAAAAACGTCAAGCAACAGCTGTGTTCACTGTACAGGGCTTTATATGAGGGCATGTGATGCACCTGCCATGTTAATTGAGACACATTATTGTTAATATCATTCTCCAGGTAACTAAATTAGACTAAATTAGAAATTATGGAGAGATACGAAAATGTAAAGTTTCTATTTTTGAGGATGTTGTTTAGTTATGGAGGCAGAGAAAAGATGAGAAACATATAAGTAAGGATGCTTAAAGAATTTGTTTTAACAATAAGAATCATATTGCTTTCAGTTTAAAAATACACAACAACATTTCTTGGCAATTGATGTAGGATGACAGCGGTAATGGTGATTGAGATAAAATGTTTGAAATAGAATGAAACCTGTAGTCATTTTAATTTTCTCAGCTGGTGGTATTCCCTGTCCACTGCTTTAGTTGCAGGGAAAAAAAGGCTTCTTTGCTTTTTCCATATTTGACATCTATATTTTCAGTCTCAGCACTGCAGTCATGTGAAAGGTAAAGAAAGAGTGATATCATCACTGAGTAGATGGCACATACTTGATATGTAAACAAGTTAGCAATCAAATACCCAAAGCTGACACTAACTCATCAGTGTATACTTTCAACGTTTTAAATGTTTTATAATTTAGTCAAACATCATCAGTTTAAACTATAGGAAGCAAACAACAATCTTTTCATTCTGAGACTTTAAAAACCAAATACTTCTTAAATAATATACAATATTCTAAATACTAATGATATATGTTGCTCAGAAGATATAACTAGGTAGTGCATTGGAACAGTTTCTGCAGAAGCAAAGCAAAAACTATCAGTATATATCAACAACACTAGCAATAGCTCTTTGGCACCTGGTACATCAATTGATAAGCATTCTGTAAAAAAAAACATTATATTTTCAGAAGTAGAGAGGTACCCATATCTCAATGTCTGTTACAATGAAAAGCAACATCAGAGAATATAGCTCTCAAAAGCTTAGTATGATAAATTCATCAGGGTGAAGAGTTTAGCCCCTATTTCAATGAGGGGAGCCTTTGGGATCATATAAACAAAAAGCAGAAGAGGGAAGTACAAATCATCTGGGAACATCATTAACATAATTGAGCACTTAAATGCATAAGAAACAAATTGAGACCACTTAAGTAAATAAGGAGAGAGCTATGTAAAGACAGCATCAAGATGCTACAATTGATCGTTCAACTGCTACCATCTCTGGAATTAAGTACGGCTGACACTCTAAGGACTAGTTCCTTAGCATTGCGCTAATTAGTTATGCACCCAGTTTCTTCAGCAACAGCTTGGGTTTGAACCCAAGTGCCAGCACATGGCAAATGCATCATCCTGGGCAAAGTTCTTTCTTACTTTCTTCAAGACTCAGTTTTCTTATCTATAAATAGGACAAAAGAATAACATTGCATTATAGAGTGTTAAGATTTTTAAATGAGGTAATTAGATAAAGCTTTTACCATAGTGTATGGCCTATAGTGAATACTCTATAAATGCATTTTATTACATTATTATTATTACCAGTAGGAAAAGGCAAATAAGCTTAAAATACATACTTATGTAAGTAAGGGCAAAAGAATGGTTTGATAGTTTATAGATTTTTTTCTTTACATTAAAAATAAATCAGCTCACAAAATAAATATTGAATCAAGATGATTTTGATCATTAAAACTGCTTTCTTTATGCAAAATTGAAAGAAAATAGATTCATTTGGATTATAAATTTTATAAGCTTATAATCAAGAAAAGAAAGTTAAGACAAAATTTTACAACTTATCTGATTTATGAGCTGTAACTGACTACCTCAAAATATAGCATCAATGTTGGTTAATATAACACAATAATTTGAATATTAATTATTGAACTAAATATTGCACCAAGCATCTACAAAGTGGTTTGATCTTGTTAAGAGTAGTGATTATAGATACCTACACATTATATTTTTATATTATGTTATCTATTAAACAATTTTGGTAAATGTTTTATTAAAGTGCAAATTATATGTAATAAAGTCAGGCTGGTAATTGTTTATAAAGTGAACACATCAGGGTCATCAGTGCCAATATCCTGGTATGGAAACTTACAAGCACTGCAGAAGCTTCTCTTGTACCTGTTCTTAGTCATTACATAGTCTGGAAGGTAGCCTCTCTGACTTTTATTACCATTGATTAATTTCAATTGATTTTTGTGCTTTTTACACATGAAATAATGTAGAATGTGCTATTTTGTGTTTGAGGATTTTTCACTCAGGATGGATCTATAATATTTATGTATATGATTATTTAAAATAGTTGTCTTTATTATATAACATATTTCCTGTTCTATCAATGCTGGTTATTTTCAGTTTTTGGATATTGTGAATTGTGTTTAAAGAACATTCTTTTACATGTTTCTGCTGCTCTTCAAATGCTTGGTCATAGGGTGTACATGTACTTAAGAAAATACTACCAACAACTTGACAACTTGTACCAATTTGCAATACCACCAGTGTGTGAGAACACTGTCGATCCATTTAAGTGCTCAAAATTGGTATTGTAAGTTACTTTAAGTTGTAACCATTCTGATGGATATGTATCTCATTGTGGTTATAATTTGCATTTTCCTGATGATTTATAATATTGGGCACTTTTTTTTTATATGCTCATTGACCATTTGTATATTCTCTTGTAAAAAGGTTGCTCAAATTTTTCACTTTCTTTAAAGTAATTTGTTGTTTTCTCATTAATTGGAGAATTCATTGAAAGAAATTTCTTGGCTATGTGTATGACAACTCTTTTCTCCTTTTTTGGAATTTGCTTTTTGAATTTCTCAAAACGTTCTTTTAATAAACAGAAGTTTTCAAGTATCGTAAAATCCAACTTGTCAATCTTTTTTTTTATGATAAGTGATTCTTTTTCTGTCCTGCTTAAGAAATCTGTGCCAATCTCAGTCATGAGGATATTGTTTTATAATCATTTCTAGAAGTTAAATTCTACTACCTTTTGCCTTCATTCTAGAATCTATTTCTAATTGATTTTCTAGAACTTTGTTTCTAGTAAGGTTCAAGGTTTATTGTTTTTTCAGATGAATACCATTTTTAGAGACTTATTAAAGTCATGCAACATCTAAGAGCAATTTCCCTTCCACTGTTCTTTTGAGGGTGCCATTGCAAATATTTTTGAATTCTAACAATTCAAAATTTATCTATGCTAGCAACTTTTTAAAATAGTTTAAATGGCTAGAATTTTTAATATAGTCTACCCTTTCTTTAATCTCTTGCTTTAAAATAACTTCTTTCAGATTTTACAGTACCTTGCAAAAAAAAGTTAAAAAGCAGATGTAATAATGTTTCAGATTCATTGTTTTGTATCCTTTAAGTTTTAATAGCTTTAAATTGATTGAACATGTGCTTTAATAGGAATGGTCTATTAAACTATTCTCCAGCAGAAGAGATATAGTTATAGCCTCAAAAACCAATACTGGCTTGCATATGCTTCATTCTAACAATTAGAAAGTATGCTTATTGGTGTAATAATTTATAATTGAATTTAAATTTCATAGTAAGTGCACACTGGCCTTAGGCATAGACTATTTTGGGTTAGTTAGATTCTTTAATGCATTTAGCCAAAAAGTCATTCAAAAACTATATATAAAATACAGGCTTAGTGTTAGGTTTTATGGATACAGTTGCATATATTATAAATATGTTTATATATCATGTAATATAGACAATAGATTTCTTTGCCCTCAGAAACTTAAAACCTAGTATTAGAATTAAATATCACTGAATGATTGTTTCATATATAATTATTTATATCTTTCTGTTATTTTTTTAACCATTCTAAGTTCTGTCATATTTTTATGTAAGTTTGAAAAATTTTACAAGTAATTAATGAGCCATAAGATACCAAATTGATTATTTTAAAAGTGTAAGAATTGTTTTTTTGAACAAAATTCTCCTTTAAAATACAAGAAACATTTTTAAAAAGCATGTATAATTTCTGCTGTAATTTTTATATATATTTAAAGCCCATAGTTTGTGACCATACCATATTATATTAAAGTGACAACATTTAAAAAAATGGTTAAGTAATAAATAATATGTTCAAGAATAAAAACTTTGACATTATTTTTAAAAGCTTTCTGCATTTTTTCTTTTCTTATTTTATTTTAAATTAAAAAATTAGACCTTTTATGCACAGAAGAAAATGGATGACTGTAGATATATATATATGTGTGTGTGTGTGTGTGTGTGTACACACACACACATATATATAACTATCCTTTATATATAGTATATGTATATATACCTGTATATATATACATATATACACATATATACACATATATATTATGTATTTATATATAAATATAGTTATATATATAATGTATATATATTATATATGTATACATACACACACATATACATATACACGTATACATTATATATATACGTGTATATATACATATATATATGATATATGATATATATGTATATATACACACATATATATACGTATATATGTATTATGTATATATATACATATATACTATATATACATTATATATGTATATATACATTATGTATACATTATATATACATTATACATATATATGTGTGTGTATATATATATATATAATGTATATATAACTATCCTTTATATATTTATAATGGTAACCACATGCCAAAGATTCAGAATTGAAGTATAAAACATAAAATAAAGACCAGAGAGAAAACACACAAAAAGCCAATAAAAAAAATTTTAAAAAAACAAAACAGAAATACAATGGCAAGGAAGCATACCTCATATTTCAATAATCACCCTGAATGTAAATAGACTGAGCTTACCAATAAAAAAGCAGAAAGTTGCAGAATGGATCAAAAGACATAACCAACCAGGAGACACATCTCAGCTCCAAAGACAAATATAGAAGTGAGTAAAGGGGATAAATATATGGTACCTGAAGGAAACTGGACTTTGGGTAGTAAACACACAATAGAATATAGAGATGTCAAATGATAATGTATACCTGAAAATTATGTATTTGTATTAACCAATGTACCCTAATAAACTCAATTAAAAATAATATTAATAATTTAAAATAAATAAATTAAATAAAAATGAAAAGTTAGACCTTTATATAAACCATGAAGTGATACCCCGATTACTCTAGCATCCATCTGACACTCCACACAACCATTACAATAATACTGACTTCTGACATTTTTAATTGTGATATAACTATGGCAAAATATGAAATTTTATATTCTCATACATGAATATGCAATATTATTGTCCAGTGATATTGTATTATATTAATGATGGGTAAAAAGCTGATTTAAAAAATTACAAAAAGTAGACTATATAGAGCAGAAAAAGAAAAACAAAATATATATGTTTTAGTATCCAGAAGCATCCTGAAACAAAATAAGTAATTAAGTCTTAGTATAATGATAACATAGCCAATAATGCAATGTTAGCTTACCCAATAAAACAACCTTGTGGAAATTCTGGATTTAGACCATACCTTCACTGTTCATACAGCAAAGAACACGTTCTTGTCAACATAATCTACGTGGCCACCACCAAGTTGGAATATGAGCTGCCCAACCAAATGAAGGCAAAAAGAATGAAGTTTGATTAATTTGTCAGAATAATTGAATACCAGCATAGAAAAATATACTAAATAAAACAAATTCCAAACTTGATTTAGAATGATGTAGCTCAAATAGAAATTCTGCAACTATAAAATTAGGAGATAATGGGGAAAGTTTAAAGATATGTTTAGACAATTAGTGAAATTATTCTAGCCTAAAATCAAGCTGTCGAGATTACTTTGCGTGGAACAGAAAAGGGAATGTCTTGATCTTTTTAGGAAATTACAAGTTTCATGTAAAAAATATTCCAAATTTTTAACCCACCCTCAAACCTCTGATGAATATTCATAAAATCTTAGCATCTCCTCTTTTAATTTTTGTATCCAATTCATAATCAAGCCCTAGAAGATGATCTTTGAGATACCTATTTCAATGGTCACAACTTAAATTTATTCTTATTTCACTCATGGTTTAATTAAATAAAAATCCTTAATAGTATCCTTGCTTCTAGTCTCTTGTCCACTGTACCTAAACTATACAACGTTGCTGGACAAATTATTGTTTTATTATTATAATTTCTTTTTAAAAAATACCATGATTTCCAATTGTATCAGGTATAATCACTCATCTTTCAATTTCTGGTTTTACTCTACAAATGTACTTCAGCCATTTGTTAATATATACTTTTTACTATAAAAATAGCTTGATGATTCTTTTTCTTGGATTGTTCATGGGAGCAAATTAAATTATGGGTTTATCTGGTGCTTTTAGGTAATATTAGACATGTATTGGCATTTTGTAATATAATTTTCTTGTAAAAATGTGGCTTGAACTCTAACAAAAGTATTTTTGCAATAAACTTTTTAAAATATAATTTTTCATAAACTTGGCACTGCAAATAATCTGAACATACACTTTTTGTTACACATGTTACATTTTCATAAATATTAGTTATTAGTTTCTCATTTTATATACTCTAAAATAATGTTTATTGTTTATATTTATCTGATTTATCTCTCTATTTTATATCCTATTCTCTGCTTCTGTTTAAATGTGTATAGGCTTTAGTTTTCTGTTTATTCATTTAATCCACTAATATGTATTAAATATTCAAAATAAACCAGACACTATATTTTGTACTAGTGCCTAGTGTTTACTAGTAAACATAATAGATGTACCCTCTGCAACTCATGGAGCAATTATATTCCAAGAGAAACACTTTAACATGTTGTATTAGATTTCTATTGATTCTTTAAGATATTATTACATATTTAGTGGCTTACAACACTCATATATTATTTCACAGTTTTGAGTATCAGAGAGTCAGGTATAATGTGACCCAACTGGGCCCTTTTTTCAGGGTCTCACAAGACCAAAATCAAATTATCAGCATGCTGAGCTTTGAGCTGGAAGCTGTTATTAAGATTCTATTTCCAAGCTAATTCAGATTTTTGACAGAATTCAGTGGTATGACTAAGTCCCAATGTTCTTTCCACTTCATCTTTAAGCCAGCAACAACACATTAAATTCTCCTGTGTTTCAAACTCCTACTTCCTCTTCCTCTAGCATCCAGAAAAATCTCTGCTTTAACGGATGCATGTGATTATATGAGACCCACCTATGTAATACAGAATATTCTTTATAACTTAAGTTCAGCAGATTAGTAACCTTAATTACATCTACAAAACCCTTTTGCCATGGCTTTTCATGGGAATATCACCAAGGGGTAAAGGTCACAGAAGCCAAAATTCTGCCTAACCCACATGTGGAATAGAAAATATGTATAAGTATCTTCATTGTATCTTTATTGGCAAAAATGGAAAACTGAAAACAACCCAAATACTTATGTAAAAGAAATGCAGAGAGGATTTGGGGTATGTTTACACCAAAAATATTATCAAGAATGGGGGAAGGGAGGAAGTAGATAAGTTCAAATATTTGGTGGTGGAAAGAAATCTAACTTTGGGTGGTGAACATGCAGTGCAATATATATATATATATATATATATATATATATATATATCATATATATGATATATATATATGACATACTATTGAATTGTATACTTGAAACTTATTTGATTTTATTAATCAATGTCACCTCAATAATTTTTAAGAAAAAAATAATTTAAAATGAATGAACTATAGCTACAAACTATATATTTGAACAATATAACTTTGAAGAATAAAAGAGATTGTGTTAAATTAAAATTAAACCAAATTAAAATTAAAACTAAATGTAAACATAAAAATATAAATGGTAAACATGATTTAAGATAACTGTTGTCTCTAGAGGGTAATTGAAGGAAAAATTAGGGTTGTAATTTATAAATAGATTTTCGGTAATATAAAAAAGATTAATTCTTAAAAATTAGTATTTATTTTAGTGTTAAGTAGAAAATTCATGGAATATTTTTTGTATTAAAATAATCCATGTATACTCAAAGAAGAGAGTCACGTGTGGGCCAAATTTTTAAGTGTGCCATAAACCAAGAGTATGACTAATCAAAATTTATGTATATGTGATTATATGTATGAAACTGCCAAAATATAAAAGTTATATAAGAAAACATTATAGGGAACTTTGAGAAAGTATAACATGGATACTGATTGAGGATAAGGGCATAAAAAAACAACTTTTCTTTGGAAGTAGTATTTAAGCTGATACATGAAGACCTACAATTACAGCGAATTGGGTAGGAGTGCAGGGAAAGGCAGCTATTGTCTCTCTGGCAATATGTGTGAAGTCCCTAAGAAAATGACTGGGAAATAAGTCATTTTTGTTGTGTGCCTGGAAGCTGAAGAAAGGCACAAATAGCCCGAGGGGCAGAGGCCAAATGTGCCTGGAGGATGTAGTGAAGTGGTGTGTTTCAGACATATTTTCAAAAGATGATTTTGTTGACTAAATGGGAAATATAAAGTTATGTCTTGAGACCAGGGTAACTCCTCTGGAGGACACTTACTACTGAAAAAGAATGTAGTTAATAAAAATATAGTAGTTAAGGAAAAGTATCAACATAACTCTATGGAGTTTGACCAGAATAATTGAAAGAATGGAGTTACCATATATAAAAATAGGAAATACTCAGAGAATAGTATATTTGAAAGGTCATTAAAATTTAGAATTTAAGTTTGAAAAGCTGATTGCACAAAGGGAGGTGTCAAGTAGGCAATTGTATTATCAATATGGAGTTCAGGGAAGTGTCAGAAACAGATATATAAATTTGCAAATTTTTCAAATAGCATTTAAAAGCCAAGACACTTGCTGAGACTAAGGAGTCAGTGTAAACAGAATTGAAATGTGTCTTCAGACTCTTCAACGTTGAGAGATCTCAAAAACAAAAACAAAAAAATTTGTGAGATTGTAATCAATTTGTACAAAGCACGTGTCATAATATGCAATAGATGAAAATTTTAATTACATGTAAAAAACCATGTGTTTGTATTTGTGTAAAAGGTATGTATAGTGAAAATAGAAGGCGTATGGATAGGAAGTGATACAAAAAATGTTAGGATGATGGATGTCTCTGAGAAGAGTGGGGAAAGAATGAAATTGGAAAAAGTATATTAAGATTAAATGGCTAGTGAGAGATTAGACAAAACGACATAGTGTGTTTAGAGAATTCTATTTAAAAGTTTGTCTTAAGAAAAAATAAAGCAGAGAGATAGGGCCATAACTGAGAAAGATTATGCTTTAGATGTTTTTTTTGTTTTTTGTTTTTGCTATTATATGAGTTTATTTGTTGAATTTTTTTAAAGTGGTAAGAACTCATTTGTTTTAGTGCTGATGGAGAGAAAGCTTTGTTAAGAGAGAGACAATTTTATTATTATAATGGGAGCAGAAAAAAAGAGATGATAAATGCAGTTAAATTGGTATATTTGAGTTTAGCAAGACTAATGAGTTCCTATCTTTTGACTTTTAATTTCTTTAAAATAAGAGTCAAAGCTAAAAGCTGGGACTTATAGCAATGGAGACACTGGAAAATTGAAGGACGTGGAAATGTGAGATAGTAATTGTAGCAATCAGAAAGCAAATTTATTATAGAAATATTTTTAAATTTCGAAGTGGGTTTTAGAACCTAGAAGAGATTGAGGATGTTGGTAACAATTGGCAACAATTCGTACATTTTTTTTTCCTGTGGTTTTTGTCTGTGGTTATAGGTAGGCTATTATCTGAAAGGAGAAAAGGAAGCCTGAGCTGATATCTTGTTTATTTTAGAGTGCCATTTTCAGTTAGATGAGCAATATCTTGATTCTTTGCAAGACCTGTGCAGGCACTAGATGACAGTGTGTGGCTTGTATCACTTCCAGGGAATGTTCACTTTCAACTAATTAAGACATGAACCCTAGGCTAGTCTATGAAAAGCTGAAACGTGACTGTGGAATTTTCAAGGGTTGCTACCTAATTTTGTTTGGCCAACATTTTGTCCTCTTTCCAAATAACAATGCTCCATCTTTCTGACTAGGATTGAAATAGTGAAAATTCAGGAATTAAATGAAATTCAAGGTGTGCAATTTCACCATTTAATAGAAATCTTGATTAATTAAATCAAAGTTTGTCTTATTACATTGCAATATATCTATGAAGAGGCCTGTTTTAAATGTTGGATAACGTTGAAGAAGATTGTCATTCACTGTTTCCTTTTAAATCCAATAATTACATCTACCACCACTTTGGACCATTTTAAAAAAATGAAACATGGTCATTTGAGATGAATGACTATTACATTTTTGACCTTCATTATGTTTAGGAAAAAGAATTTTTGAGGCTCATCATCATTTGGTCAGCTAACCATTTTACAAATGACATCATTATTTTATTTGAAATTATCCCTTCTTTAAAAACTAATTTTAATGTTCTCAGATTTACATTATTTAAGTATTTAAGATACCTTACAGCTATCATTTTATACTTTACTTATCTTTTCACTTAGTTAATATTTTTATATGAAATACTCTTATGCAATAACTGGCATGGCAAGACTGGATCTTGCCTGAAACACTCTCCAAAATAAATTCATAGAAGTACAGGATAGGATTCTAATTGCTCAGACTCAGGATATGTTTCTCCTTCTAGACAATTTGTTATGTATGATAATATGATTAACCTGAAGCGGTTCAAATGGTCAGGCCTTTTACTGGGAAGTGGTGGGTAGGGTGGGGGGGCCACCATGATTGATAGTCTCAGCAGGCCATATGGAATTACAGACAGATTCTCCAAAGACATGGATTACTGACACTAGAATATTAGAAATGAAAATGCCTGCTGGAACAGAGTGAGGAAGCTCTAGCTACCACAGACAGATAACACTACACTCCTCATCCATTTATATGTGTAATAGTTTATTAACTGGTACAAATTAATACATTAAAACATGGTGTTTTTAAAATTTTTTAATATTTTACTCCAGTCATTGTTTCCATCATGTTCTTCAAAACATTTTGTTATCCCTAAAAAAAATTCTTTGGGCAGATAACAGTACTTTTTGTTACTTTCAATGTGTACAGATTTTATGTGGTTTTAGTCTTTACCCTCATCTTTGATTCAATCATTTTTTCCTCCTTGGCCATCTGAATATATGGTTTCTCCTCCTTTCTCATTCAGAGGTGGAAGAGAAAGACCAGTCTGTCTTTGAATTCTGAATTCTGAATTCTGCAGTATGTAGGGGCACATTGATAAGAGAAAGTAACAAGTGTTTCTTTATCAACAGATTCTATTGTAGGTTTTTTTTCGTAATTGATTATGATAGTTTTTTTGACTACCACAGATATTCCCTGTGTGGTAAGTGTGCAATGATCCGGAACATGTTTGTAAATTCTTCTGGAGGTGCTGTGGTCCTCCCCACTGCACAGTTCCCTGAGTTGGGAGGTTTAGTGCAGGCACCCTTGGTAGTATACCCCACCATGCCTGTTGCTGTGGTATTTTTTATAGTGGGACAAATTTGGTGCCAACAAATTTTTCAAATACAATTACTTATAGTTTCCTTTGACTGACAGGAAATTCAGACGTTTATATGGAATGAACATGATCAATGCCACTACTTTCTCCTCCTGGTAAAGAAGAGTTGTTCATTAAATTCATTGAGTGATTAATTTCGCTGAGCCATGGTGTCCACATATATGGTAAAAACATTATTCTGGATCTTTCTGTGAGGGTATTTTTTGAATGAGATTTACATTAAAATTGGGAGACTTTGATTGTCCTCCATAATATGAGTAGACCTCATCCAATCACTTAAAGGCTTAAAGAATAAAAAACTGACCTCTCTGAAGAAGAAAGTACTCTACAGCAGATGGCCTTTAGATTTGAAGTGTGCATCAACTCTTCCCCATGAGGCTTATATTCTGCTGATTTTAGACATGCCAGCCTCCATATCGTGAACCAATTATACACACACACATACACACACATACATACACATACATACACATACAAAAAAAAAATATATATATATATATATATTTTTTTTTCTGGAGAACCCTAAGACAAAAATATTAGTAAACTCAGATTACTCTCCTGCAAGATTATAATAAAAGTTAATAGGAGGTAGAGTGAATCTTTAGGCCTGTGGTCTACATTTGTAAATGTGTCAATCCTCTTGTTTTTTCAAGGTTAGCCCCATAGCCATTTTTCTTTTCTTTGTCTTTGCTTAAGTGTGTTTGGGGCATGGTCATAAAAAGAATAAAAGGTCAGCTGTTATGTCTGTTAGAGACCCTTAACTTCTACAAGCTAATATTTCAGATCCCACCTCACTTAATTTAGAGATAGGTGTACATGAATATGGCAATCAAGGAATATCCACTTTGTACCCACTCCTAGGGACCATTCCAAGGCTAAAAAGGGGTATATTGAGGAGCTTCTTGGTGACAATATAGTTGGTTATGCCCCTTTTTAGTAAACCCTAAAAGAGTTATTTGTCCTCAACTGTTTGCACTTTTTATTTAAAAATGGGGTACTTTGCATCTTTATAAGCCCAGTTATGGTGATTTAGGCCACTGGAAAGTTCTATAACACCTTCTATTTCCCAAAACTGATTTTGACTTGAGGTCTTATAGAGAGTAATTTGATTTTACTGGAGTATCTTAGCATGATGATGAAATTTGTGCTGCCAGTTCTCCATTTTGATGCCACATTCCTCACAATGGCTACCTGAATTTCTACCAGTGGAAACATGAATGCTTTTTCTCATCGTGAAAGTAGAGCAGGGAAACGTGGACAGCCACCTGGCTAGAGTGCTGGCATGGACTTTGATACAGGAGCAAGTATTAGCAAGATTATTGGCCTCTGTGTGTCTCTGAGGTAAATCCAAATTGTATAATTTCTTCCCCTGCTATGGGGGCAGCCACTAAAAAATGAGGATTGCAATTCACTGATGTAAGACAAAAGGGCAAGTAGAGACCAAGTATAAACTTTAGAAATGAAAACCCCTGTCTAGATTTTATCAGAAATTTCTGCATTTGGGCAACACACCTATGAAACCCTAATTTACAACTATTAGAGATTGGAGAATCTATTCAATGTATTTCTTAAATGTCTTTAACTAAAGTATACTTATTTTGTTTAAGAGAATTATATTCTGGAGTAGTTCAAGTTATCCTCTCTCACTCTTTTAACCAAACATACATTAAAAAGTGTTGATAAAATATTAAGAAAAGTTTTAGGTAGCAAAATTTACCTTAATTTTTTTTATTTGGCTAATAGATTGTGTGGCATTCATATGAAAATTTCAGAATCATATCCTATAAGAAGTTAGATCAATATGAAAGTAATGAATTGTGAAAAATTCAGTAAAATAGGTACGTTGGTGAAAAATAAATTAAATTATTCCTAGCATTTTTTGAAATAGAAATATACATATATCATCATTAAAAAGTAGAAGTATATTTGGAACCATAATCCTTACACATCAAACAACCTCAAACAAGATACATTAATGGCAGAGTTAGACAGAATAGCCTAAAGCATCTATCGATACCCAGCCTGTCAATGTTGTGAAGATTGTGAAAATCTACTGCTCTCGAAACTTGTTTCTTTCAAAGGACATATTCTGAGAAAAAAAGTACAGACAAAAATAATGTCAATGTAAACATCTTTTGTGTTTTTGAAGAAGGCATGAGTTTAACTGTAAAGATCACGTATTTAGTATATGTTGTTTTGATATTTTTTGAAATGTGTATTTATAGAGTAAAATTCATTCAATTTTATAACAAGTTAATCAACATATTCTACACAAATGAGAGTTTTCTAGAGGAAAAATACTAGTTATCTGATAATTCAATAGACATGTTAATTTATTTATCTAATATTAACATTTTTTATAATATTAGAAACCAGGGCAGTGATCCTAGATTATTTTACATTGTAACAAGAAAGAGAAATGTATTTAGTGGCATTTCAAGTGTGAGCTCCTTCTTGTGAGAGGAACTATGACAAAGAGGTAGGGACCATATTTCAGAGGGCTGTGTTTTGTGGAAATTTGTCATTTTCTAGAACCTGGGTTTTGGCATTAGTGCAGAGAAAGGAGCGGTTGAATAAGCAGTGCTGACAGGTCAGGTGAATACAAGAGAGAAACATTGTAGTGGGTGACTGCAAGAAAAAGAAAAATGAAGATTTTAGCATTCTTTAACAGCCTATTTTACTGAGTGATATTTAAAGAGAAATTTAGAAAGGTTTACTGGACATTTTCAGTGGGAAATACCCATCATATATATTCTACTTTTTAAAAGATGTTGAATTTAAACTTAGGGGAATGGTTATTTGTTTCAGAAGCAGTAGAGTTCAAATTGGCCCCAAAGTGATCTACATCATATTCAAAGTCAAAAAAGAAACAACAGATGTATGATGTATATTTCATGGTGCACTACTTAATTGAAGGATAATATAAATCATTCTGTGGTAAACTCTGTTGAAAGGAGTTCCATTAACTATATGTGTCTAGTCATAAAGGAAACTAAATATGAATATTGGTTTTGGCATCCAAGTTATGTATATTCCCAAAGTTATTATATCTCACTTCAGTATTATTGGATAGAAAATATATTTCATTAAAATTTATTTTGCAATTTCAATTTATCTAGCAGTTGTAAAATTTCAATAACTCAATTTTGAAATTTTTATAACATTTATTTTTTTATAGAAACACTATTTTATGTACCTATATATATTTATATAAACTTAATGTGCCTTATGATTAAATCAATTCCAATACACACAAAAAGATTACTCGGTGCTATACATTCTAAGGGTTTGGACAAATATATAATGACATGTATTCACCTTTATAGCATTACACAGAGACATTTTCTTGCTCTAAAAATCCTCTGTGCTCTGCCTATATATCACTTGTTTCCCCATCCCCTGGCAATCACTGATCTTTTTTCAAGTTTTGTCAATTATGAGTAAAGCCTCTGTAAAAATCATGAGTTTTTGTGTGTGGACATACGTTTGATCACTTTTGGGTAAATACCAAGGAGTATTATCACTGGAGTTTATGGTAAATGTATGTTTAATTTTGTAAGAAACTGCTGAATCATCTTCTTAAGTAGCTGTACCATTTGCATTACCATCAGCAATAAATAAGAGTTCCTGTTGCTCCACAATGTCACCAGCATTTGATGGTGTCAGTATTCTCAATTCCAACTATTGTAATAAGTATGTAGTGATATCTCACTGCTATTATGTTTTGAATTTCCTAATAACATATGCTTTGGAGCATCCTTTCTTTGACAAAGGTGCTTATTTGTTATCTATATATTCTCTTTGGTGAAGTATCAGTTCAGATTTTTGTTCATTTTTTAAATTATGTTTGTTTTTACCGCTGAGTTTGAGTTATTGGTTTATTTTTGATAATAGTGCTTTTAACATGTGTTTAGCAAATATTCTCTCTCAGTCCCTAACTTGTCTTTTTATTCTCTTGACAATGTCTTTCACAGAACAGAAATTTAAAAATGTAAAAGTAGTTTATCAATTCTTTCTTTCATAGATTGTGCTTTTGGTGGTATATCTAGTCACTGCTAAAAACCAAGGTCATCTAGGTTTTATCTTATGTAATCATCTAGCTATTTTATAGTTTTGCATTTCACATTTAGGTCTGTGATCCATTTTGTGTTAACTTTTATGAAGAGTATTTGATCTGTACCTATATTTGTTTTTTTGCAGGTGAATGTCCAGTTGTTATAGCACCATTTGTTGAAAAGACTATTTTTTTTTTCCAATGTATTGCCTTTACTCCTTTGTCAAAGATCAGTTAACTATATTTTACTTAGCATGCCTTCAAGGCCTCCAGGTTGTCACAAATAGTAGGATGGCTGAATAATATTCCATTTCTTTATGGCTAAATAATATTACATTGTACATGTATATACCACAGCTTCTTTACTCATTCACTCGTCACTGGAAACTTAGGTTGCTTCCATGTCTTGGCTATTGTATATAGTGGTGCAATGAACATGGGGTCAGATATCTTTTCTAGTGTGTTTGAATTCTCTGATTACCTTCCCAAAAGTGGAATTGCTAGATCATATGGTAATCCTATTTTTAATTTTTTGAGGAAACTTTGTACTATTTTCCATGGTAGCTATACCAATCCACAGTCTCACCAACAGTACACAAAATTCCCTTTTTTTTCCTACATTCATGCCAACATTTATCTTGTCTTTTTAATGATGGCCATTCTAACATAAGTGAGGATATTTCATTGTGGTTTTAATTTTTATTTTCCTAATATTGAGGACCTTTCCTTGTACCTATTGACCATCTGTATATCTTCCAAAACAAGCAAGCAAGCAAAACAAACAAACAAACAAACAAAAAAAAACATCAAACTCATAGAAAGAGAGATCAGATTTATAGTTATCAGAGATGAGGAATGGGACAAGGGGGAATTGGAGGAAGGTGATTCAAAGGTACAAACTTACAGTTATAATATAAATAAGTACTAAGGGTGTGATGTACAATATTATTGCTATAGTTAACACTACTGAATGATGCATAAGAAAGTTGTTAAGAGAATAGAGTAGGCATCAAAAGAATTTTTAAAAAATGTTTATTGTGTTTATATGAGAAGATAGACGTTGACTAAACCTATCATGGCAATCATTTCACTATATATGTAAACAAACCATTATGCTTTACACCTAAACTTATCCAGTGATGTTTTCAATTATTTCTCAATAGAACTGGAAAACAAAAAGAGATAAGTTGACTATATTTAAACAAATTCATTTCTGAGATCTCTGTTATGTTCCATTGATCTGTTTGTCTACTCTTTTGCCAATACCACAGTCTTGATTACTGTTGCTTTATAGTCAGTCTTAATGCTGAATAGTGGCAGTTCTCCATCTTTGTTCTTCTATGGTATCATATTAGGTACTTCTTTTACCTCTTTAGAAGGTAAAACTTTAGAAACAATATGTCAATATTCACCAAATAACACTGGAATTTTGATTGCAATTGCATTGAATCTATATATTAAGTAAGGAAGAAGTATCGTCTTGACAATTGAGTCTTCTTATCCACAATATAGACTATTTAGTTCTTAATTATGTCCATCAGAGCTTTGTAGTTGTCTTCATTTAAAACCTGTACGTGTTTTGTTATATTTATGCCTAAATATTTTTGGATGGTTTTATGTTTTAAATTACAAATTCTGCTTTTTCATTGTTAGTATATAGAAAAATAATTGACTTTGTGTATTAACCTTTTATCTTGCAACCTTGATAAAATCACTTATTAGTTTCAATAACTTTTTGTTGATTCTTTTGGATTTCCCATAAAGATGATTATGCCATCTATGAACAAAAATTGTTTTATTGTCCTCTTCTCAATCTGTATATCTTTTATGACTTTTTTTCATTTCATTGTATTTGCTAAAACTTCCAATACAATGTTGAAAGATTAGTGAGAAGGGATATCTTTACCTTTTCCTGATGTTAGAAGAAAACTTTGACTCTCTCCACAAAGTGTATGTTAACTATAAGTTGTTTTGTAGATATTTTTTTTTATCAAGCTGAGGAAATTTCTTCTATCACTAGTTTAACGAGAGATTTTATCATAAATGAGTGTTAGGCTTTGTCAAATGTTTATTTGTATTTATTGATATGATCATGTGTTTTTTTTTCTTTAATCTGTTGACATGGTGGCTTACATTAATTCATTTTCAAATGTTAAACCAGCCGTGCACACATGAGATAAATCTTGCTTGATTATGTTGTACCATTTTTTCTATACATTGCTAGATTCAATTCACTAATATTTTATTGAGAATTTTTGCATTTATGTTCACAAGAGATATTGACCTATATTTTCTTTTAATGTCATTGTCTAGGTTTGGTATTAGGGTAATGTTGGCCTCATAAAAATAGAAGTATTTTCTCTGCTTCTATTTTCTAAAAAATATTCATGAGAACTGATGTACTTTCTTCCTTAAATGTTTGGTAGATTTACCAGCAAACCCATCTGGACTCTATGCTTTCTGTTTTGGACAGTTATTAATCATTGATTCAGTTTCTTTAGTAGATATAGACCTATTCAGATTATCTACTTTTTGTGTGAGTTTTGACAAATTGTGTCTTTTAAGTAATTGGTCCATTTTATCTACTTCATAAAATCTGTGGGCATAGTGTTGTTCATAATATTTCTTTATCATTTTACTGTAAATCACATCTGTGGCAATCTCCTTTGTTATTAAATTTTTGATATAGTAATTTTTGTTCTCTCTTTTTTCTAAGTTAGCCTAGACAGAAGTGTATTAATTTTATTTGTTTCAAAGACCCAGCTTCTAGTTTCATTATTTTTTCTATTAATTTTCCATTTCTAAATTTATTAATATCTAATATAAGTCACATGTATTTTCCTTTACTTTGGATTTCTCTCTCTCTCTCTCTCTCTTTTTCTAGTTTTTTTAGGTTGAAGATTAGATAATCGATTAAAATTTTTTTCTAATATATGTATTCAATTCTAACTTTCCTATAAGCACTATTTTTACTGCATCTCACATATTTCGATGAGTTGTATTTTCATTTTCATTTAGTTAGAACTATTTTAAAATTTCTCTCGAGATTTTATTTTTGACCCATTCAGGAGTGTTTTGTTTAAATACCAAATATTTTAAAAATTTCCAGCTATCTCTGTTATTGACTTCTAGCTTAATTCTATTATTGTCTGAGGTCAGTTGTGTATTTTTGATGTGTTTAATGGCCTATTCTAATGAATGTTCCATGTGAGCTTGAGAAGAATATGTATTCTGCTGTTGGTGAATAACGTAGTTTACAGGTGTTTGTTATATCTGGTTGATTGATGGCATTGTTGAGGTCAACTATATCTTTACTGATTTTCTGCCTGCTAAATCAGTCCATTTCTGATAAAAGGATATTAAGGTCTCCAACTATAACAGTAGATTTATTTATTTCTCCTTGTAGTGCAATCAGTTTTTGCCTCACATATTTTGATGCTCTGTTGTTAGTACATACAATTGAGGATTTTTATGACTTCTTGGAGAATTTTTTTTATGTTATGTGATGCCTCTCTTTGTCTCTGATAACAGTCCTTGCTCTGAAGTCTGCTCTGTTTGAAATTAATGTAACTATTCCCACTTTCTTTTGCTCAATGTTGTCATGGTATATTTTTCTCCATTCATTTATTTTTTAATTCATATATATACATATATATATGTATATATATATGAATTAAAAAATAAATATATATGTATGTATGTGTGTGTGTATATATATATATATATATATATATATATATATATATATATATATATATTCAAAGCTGAGTTTTTTTAGACAACACAGCTGGGTCCTGTTTTTAGATCCAACTCTGTCTTTTAACTGGTGCGTTTATACCATTAAAATTTGAAGGTATTATTGATGTAGTGATTTAATATCTACCATATTTATTATTCTTCTATTTGTTGCCCTCTTCTATTTTAGTTTTCGACTTTTTTGCCCTTTGTGGTTTTAAATAAACATTTTATAGCATTTCAATTCTCCCCTATCTTGGCTTGTCAGTTATAATTAAAAAAACAAACAACTTTTTTAGTGGTTATCCTAGAATTTGTAATATACATTTACAATTAATCCAAGTTTACTTTCAAATGACACAATATCATATCATAGGTAGTGTAAAAACCTTACAATAATACAGTAATCCTAATTCCTGACCTTCCATCCTTTGCATCATCACTATTTCTAAGTTAACATATATAAACATAGACATAGACATTATATATATATATATATGTATATACACACTTAATTATAATTTGCTATTATTTCAAACATGCTGTTTTATCTTAGATCAAGTAATAAAGAGAAAAATAAGTTTTTATTCTACCTTTGCTTATTTATTCTCTGATGTAGATTTGAGTTTCTGTTGGCAACAAATTTCCATAATTTTTGTTTGAGAAAGTTTTATTGCTTTTTTATTTTTAAAGCATAACTTTTTATGGTACATAGTTCTAGTTTAGTGTTTCTTTTTATCTTAATTCTTTATATATTTCACTCTATCCTCTTCTTGTTCACATGGTTTCTGAGGAAAAGTCTAGAATAATTAATATCTTTGCTCTTCTGTAGGTAAGGGGTTTTATATCTCTGGCTTTCAGAAATTTTATCTTTATCTCTCATTTTCTATATTCTGAAAATTACATCCTTATATGTAAGTTTTTGTTTGTGTGCTTGTTGTTTTTGCATTTATCCTGCTTGATGTTCTCTGAGCTTAATGTATCTGTGTATTGTGTCCAACATTAATTTGTGGAATTCTTAGTTATTATTTCAAATAGTTTTTCTGTTACTTTTATTCTTATCCTTCTGGAATTTTTATTATGCATATGCTTTTACCTTGTATAGTTGTCCCACAGTTACTAGATATTCTATTCTGTTTTTATCAGTCTTTTTACTATTTTCTTTTCAGATATCCTCAAACCCAGAATTTTTTTCCTTAGCCACAGCAAGTGAGTAATAGGGCCATCAACGGCATTCTTTATTTCTGTTAGTGTTATTGATCCTCGAATTTTTTTCTTAAAATTTTTATCTTTTTTTACACTGCTCATTTATTCTTGCATGCTAATCACTTTACCTATTAGAGCCCTTAGCATATTAATCAGAATTGTTTTGAATTTTTGGTCTGATAATTCTAATATCTCTGCTATATCTGTGTCTAATTCTGGTGCCTCTTATGGCACTTCAAAAATTTTTTTTTTTTTTGCCTTTTAGTATATCTTGTCATTTTTTTTTTTTGTTGGCGGTGGACATGAAGTTGTGCTGGGTATAAGAAACTAACATAAATAGGTCTTTAGTAATGCTGTGGTAAGGGTACATGGAAGAGAAGTACGTGTTCTATAGTTCTATGATTACATTTCATCTTATAGTGAGCCTGTACCTGTTGACTATGGACTCCACATGTGCTTCTCAACTCCAACTTCCCCTCATTTATGTAGGGCACAATAGCTAGAGTGAGTCGGAAGTTGGATATTTTTCTCTTTTCACATGGAAGGCAGCAGGTGGCTAGAGGTGGGTATTTCTCTTCCTGTAGGTACGATCTGGTAAAACCCCAGCAGGTTAGGCTTTGGTTAAATCATTTCACCTGAAGGCAAGCCTCATTAAGAACAGAATGCTCTGGTGTATTTAAAAATGATTCTCTCTGCTAAAAGTGCAAGGAGATTTTCCTCTGATAGTCACTGTAATAATTTATTAGCGATCCAAGAAGTAAAACTCACAGAAATGTAGGATTTGCTTCAAGGACTGTGTCTCCTCTGGAGTTTTTATCTCTCAGGCTTGTCCACACTGAACCTCCATAAATTCATCAATTACAATTCAGGGTTATCTAAGCTGGCACCAGCTCCCATGGAGATTTCTGCTTCTAGATTTTTGTTCTGGTAAGTTGTGATTTTATGTTTATTTGTTGATATCTTCAATTTTGAGAGTAGTGGATTGTTCTGTGACCTTACTTCTCTAATAGATATAAAAGGAGCTGATGATTTTTTATTTTGTTTGAGAAGTATTGACATCAATTCATCTTTACAGGTTTGATAGATTTCACCAGTGAAACTATCTGGTCCTGTGTTTTCCTTTGATGGGAGGTTTTTGATGACTGATTCAATACCCGTACTCATTATTGGTCCATTCAGATTTTTAATCTTTCTGATTTAATTTTCATAGATTGTGTGTTTCTAGGAATATATCATTTCTTCTAAGTTGTCCAATTTGTTGGTATATGGTTTACATAGTTGTCTCATATGATTCTTCATATTTTTGTACTGTCTTTTTTAACGTCTCTCCTTTCATTTATATTTTTATTTATTTGGGTTCTCCTTTATTTTTATTGGCTAATCTAGCTGCAGGTTTGTCTATTTTGTTTATCTTTTTAAAGAATCAACTCACTCTTGATTAATCTCTTCTATTGTTTTCCTATTCTATATTTCATTTACTTCTGCTCTAATTTTTATTATTTCCTCTCTTCTGGTAACTTTGGATTTAGTTAGTTTTTCTTTTTCTAGGTCTTCAAAGTGTAAGCAACTTGTTAATTTGAGATCTTTTTATTTTTCTGGATGTATGCATTTGTTGCTTTAAACTTACCTCTTAGGACTATTTTTGCTTCATCTCATAAGTTTTGGCATATTGTGTTCCCATTTTCATTTATCTCAAGATTTGTTTTCTTTTCTTTTTTTACTTCTTTGTTCCACCTGTGGTTCAGGTTATCAATAAATTATGATACACTTTTCCCATTAAAAAGAGAAGTCAATATTCCCTCTTCTTAAAAATGAGCCTGCTTTTCAGACAGCCTAGATGAACAAATATGGTAAAAATAACACTGCATGATTTCTGAGACTATGTTAGTTAAAGACATGCAGGTTTTCCTGGTAGCTCTTTGAACACTGACTCTGTGTTTCTTTGGTCACTATGGAAGAAGCCCCGTTACCATAAAACTGTTTTTCTTTTTGGGAAAATGAAGGAGAAAAAGGAGAAGGGGGAGGGAAGGGAAGAGGGAAGAGGAGGAAAGGTACCAGAGGAGGCCCACCTGTTCTAGTGGTACCTGTTTGAATCTCCCTGGGCCAGGTGCCAGACATGAAAGTGAAGAAGTTTCAACATCACTCCATGAGACAACCCAAGCAATATTGCTGATCCAGTCATTTGCCAGTCTTGAACAAAATAAATGATGCTTTATGTTTTTAGCAACTACAGCATAATTTATTATTTATTTTGTATAAAGGAACAAGTACAATAATCAAAATTTAAATGACTGTCAAAAAGATTTTCTTATTTTTTAATAATGTTCAAGGTACTAGTATGTGTCTTCAAATTCTGCTAAGCAATAATTAAATATAATTATCTCTTTTTTCTCAACCTTTACCACCATGGAGATTTATGTATTTCAGAAGTCTGACTAGGAAAGGACCCTCATCATCTAACAAACATACACTGCTCATCCCACCCCACTTTTTTGCTAGGTAAACAAGGTTTTATGTTATTAATACCCATGGGCACAGCCTAGTGAATTCTTTGCAGAAGTAAGGTGTTCAACTATTTTGGCTCAAAATTGAGCAATTGACACAATAATGGTATTAAATCACAACATTTTTGGTTGTTGTTCAGCTAACATTCTGAGAAACTCACCACCTTCTCACTAATAGAATTATTATGAGGTAGTGATCATGTAAAACATTTCAAGATAAAAGACAAACAAAAGTTTTCTAGTACAGTTTGTGCTTTCATATTCTTCATTGATGTAACTCATAAAAATTATCTTTTCTGGAATAAAACAGTCTTGTGATTTCAATGAAGCAGGAACACACATGACAATTTATGAAGGCGTTTTTTTCCTCTGGGTGAAGAGGGGCAGACACATGGCTAATGGCCAAGAGTTTTGGTTTGAAGCCCAGGATTTTCCAAAGGGGATCTGGCTCAATGGAAGTTTCTGTTTTGTAATGAAAATGTGCGTAGATTTTTAGATGCCTATGTAAGCCTTTAAAATTATCCATTATATTGATACTTTCTATAGCAATTTATAAAGCAGTTCAACATATTTATTTCTAGATAGAAGAGGGTGAACTATTGGTACATGTTTTTTTCTATATCTTTTTATGTGTTTGTATTCATTCTTAAAACACTTTATAAAGAAGCTGCTTTAATGAATGTACTACGCTTGATTGGTTATTTTTTAATTAGAAGGGGTGGAAGTTTAGGAATTTATTAGAGGCATGTTATCTTAGTTTTAAACTATAGAACTTGTTTTTATAGGTAAACACATCTTTATAAGTGAATTCAAAAGTACAATTCTGTGAAGCATTTGGAAGCAGATATTAATGTTCTTAATTCTCTATTGAGACTTAGTTTGTCACCTGTAAAAAACTAATTCTGAACAAATCTGGTATACTGTCAAACTAATTGAATCATGATCAAAAATTAAATGAATTTAGGAGACATTATTATCTGGGAATAAAAAAGGTCCAAGCTTTCTTTGGAATGCAGCACCCATATTTAGTAGTAGTAAAAGCTCTAAAAACATATTTGTATGCCAGAGAAAACGAAATGTCATTAGTCTTTACTTCATTTATCTTCCCTTTCATTCCTGAATATGTATATGTGTGTGTGTGTGT